>NW_021025717.1:1607053-1678342 GCF_004153795.1 Camellia sinensis | reverse complement strand
GTCGGTTATGCCCCGCCGTTAGGTCTACCAGTTGATCTATCCTTGGTAGAGGAAAGCTATCTTTTGGGCATGCCTTGTTGACTGTTTTGTAGTCGACGCAGACACTCCATTTGCCATTCTTCTTTGGCACTACGACCGTGTTGGAGATCCATTTCGGGTAGTGCACCTCTCTAATTGCTCCTGCCTCCAGCAGGTTACCTACTTCTTCTGCCACTATTTCGGCATGGTGAAGTGCCGATCTGCGAGTGCGCTGAATGACTAGTCTGGCTGATGGGTGGACATTGAGTTGGTGACAGATGAAGTTTGGATCAATGCCTGGCATGTCGTACGGTGTCTAGGCGAACACTTCGATGTTAGAAGTTAGGAATTCCAAAACCTCTAATCTCTCAGTGCTGGACAACGACGAACCGAGCAAAAAGAACTTATCCGGGTTCTTTTCATCTATTCTTACCTCTACCAAGTCTTCCACTGCTTTTTGATCCGCTGCTTTGCCGACATCTACGAATAACTCATTACTTTCAGGTTCTTCTACCGAATGAACGTATCCTTTGGCAGCGCGGCTGCCATTCACCGTGACGAAGCATTGCTTTGACATGATCTGATCTCCATAGACTTCTTCAATTATGCCCGTGTCGTTGGGGAACCACATTACTTGGTGGTAAGATGATGCCACTGATCGCATGGCATGCAGCCATGTTCTGCCCAAGATGATGTTGTAAGTGGAGGGGACTTTCAATACCCAGAACTCCACTTGTTTCGTCACGCTTCCTGCTCTGAATGGAAGAATTATCTTACCGACGGGCCATTCTGGCATGGAGTTGAATCCAATTAGGGGAGATACGGCGGGCGCCAAGTCTTTGTCTTGCAGCTTCAATTGTTTAAATGTTTCGTAGTACATGATTTCACATGAACTTCCCTGGTCAATCAGAATCCGCTTGACGTCAAAATCCTTGACTCGGAGAGTGACGACTAGGGCATCATTGTGAGGACAGTATATTCGATCTAAGCCTTTATCCGAAAAAGACATGACGTTTGTTGCTTCTGTCTTCCCCTTCTTGATGGCAGGTTGGGCACTTAGCACCTCTCTAAAGTGCTCAGCCTTTTTGATTAATCCCCTGAGCTCGCATATACGCTCAGGTTCAAAAACTCCATGTATCACATTGATGATGCCTTGAGGCGGGGCGTCGATTGGCATCCCATTGGGGTTATTATGGTCCTGGGGGGCTGGCTGCGTCCCTCCCTCAATGTACTTATCCAAGTGACCTGCCGCCACCAACTCCTCCAAGTGCTGTCTCAATGGTGTGCAATTCTCAGTGCGGTGCACCTTCCATAAAGAAAAGGTGCACCGCGATCTTTCGGCATAGTCCTTCTGAGCTTCCCCTAGTTTGGCTGGCCACTTGACGAAAGGCTGCATCTCTTGCTTCGCTTAGAATCCAATATATCGGTTTTTTTGAACACCGTTGTTATGGGCAGTGCGGATTCTCAACCATCTTTTATTGGGTTTTCTCCGTTACCGTGTCTGCCGACATACGCCCGTTTCCTGTTCTGACAATTACTGCATCGACCTTGCTGAGGTTTTCTTTTGCTAGTACTGTGGTCGCACTAGATTTTGCTTTTGCTCGTGCGCCATCCTCTTCTACCCTGATGTGCTGGTGTACTATTTCCATCAAGGCTTCCATGGTGAGGGGCGGCGTCATGGTGATTAAGTCCCTTAGTCTGTTCCCGACTGGAAGGCCTCTTTTATACTGTGCAATGGCGAGATTGGTGGGGCAGTCCCCAATCTGATTGAATGTCTCCCAGTATCGACTATTGTAGGATCTAAGGGTCTTTTTATCGCCCATGTCGATGGAGAGTAGCTGGTCGATCTCCACCGGGGTTTTAGTGTTTGTTCGGAACCTTGTTACGAGCGCTTCTGCCAATTGTGCCCAGGAGGCTATGCTGCCCTCTGGAAGTTTCTCGAACCAAGTCAAGCCTAGGCCGCCAAGGCTTGATGGGAAGAGTATACACATTAAGGCCTCGTTTCGCCTGTACACAGCCATGACCTGGCGAAAGTGGCTTAAGTGTGAGTAGGGAACCGTCTTCCCTTCATATGTAGTGAATTTAGGCTGAAGGAAGCCTGTTGGTAGGGGCGCATTTTCAATCGCCGGAACAAACGGTGAAGTCTGCAGTCTTGCTAATGCTTTGTCCGTTGGTTCGTAGGCAGGGCGCGGTATTGGCATTCCAACCTCGACGCTTCCATGCATCCGAGGAGCCAACCGCTGTAAGGCAGAAACTCTGTGCAGATCCCGCGCCCTGGCATCCTCCTTGCATCGTGCTTTTTCTTCGAGCACGGTTCGTAAGTCGGATAATCTGGGCAACTCTGTCTGTCTAGATCTGGTTTGGTGCGAATGTGAGGGCCAATATGTGTTTCCTTCAGTGTATGACCTTTCAGATCTCGTCCTCTTAGACCTGGAGTGACGAGTTCTGGAAGACCAGGATTGAGTATCGCCTGTCCTGAGGCTTCTGCTCTCTCCTTGCGAGGGTGTGGTATTCCTACCACGATTTTCTGAGTGGCGAGGGGGCGTCTTGTTTTTGCGCCCCTCTCCTGTCGCCACTTCTTTTCCCTTCATCTGGCGTTTCAAAGCTTCCATGTCCACTTCTTTCACACGGTCTTCCAGAGCTTGAGGATCAATCCTGCGTCTTTGCCTATCAGGACTTTGCGAACGAGAGCGATGGGGGCTGTTATTCTGCCTCCCCCTAGTATCTCTCCTGGTGTTATGTCGTTGGGGCTCCAAATCTGCCATGGGAGGGATAGAAGGTAGTCCTTCGCGCCTTGTGCCCCCATCTGGAGTTTGTCCGTCGATGGCGGACTGTGGCAGTTCTTCAATGTGCGCCATTGTCTCCGAAGAGGAGGAGTTTAATCAAGAGGTTTTTGTTCTGTCTGTTCTTCCCACAGACGGCGCCAATTGTACGGGAAAGAAATAAACCTTCTCATATAATCCTGTTGATCAAGACTGCGTTCCTCCGTACGACGTCGCTTTATCACCTGAAAACACAAACCTGAGCTAGCCGGCGGGTGTGTGCCGGAAACCTCTCTGATGCCAAAGTCAGTAAGCTTGACAAATAGGCAAAAGCTCTGTGTATTCAAAAAGAAAAGTTGTGTGTTACCTCTCCAAAGGTGATGTTTGTGAGCTTTTATAGGTTTTGTGTGGCACAATCCTAGTAGGACTTCTATTCCTCCATGCAGAGTCCTCCTAGGATTCATACTCCTGAAAGATAATGCTTATCCTTCAACACCCCCCTCACTGCTTAAACCAAGTGAGATGGTTTTACCATGGCCGAACTACCACACGACCGAAGTAAACACGACTCTGCTTAGCCGCAGAGTGAGCCGAACTAACCTTAATTCGGCTCTTCCCCATACTATTCTTACTTCGGCTTCTCATGTACAACTCATGGTATAGTTAAACCGAACTAACATGTCAAGACCGGTTCAACACTAAGACCGGTATAACTCCGAAACATTTCTAGGCCAGTAACTTCAATCTTCTTTCGGACCGGACTAACTCCAAAACATCCACAAGACCGGAGTAACTTATACGGCCATTCTACTCGACCCTTCGTACTGCGGCCCAAAGCAGCCCATTTACCTAGCTCGGCCCAATTTCCATATAAATTACCCTCTCAAAAACTATACTACAATGATTGGTAACAAAATCACAGTAGTTAATAACTTTTTTCACCATAACAATACGTAATATTTTAATATTACAGTTGTACTTTTATTCGCACTTTTATTTTAGTGAGGCTATGAGTTTTTAGATGCGAATCCAACCCAAATTGTGTCTTGCAAAGATGTTTCAGGAGTTAATGCTTTATGTTTGCCACTTCGCTGACTATGTCGGGGATCGAGCTACCCGGTCAGCTCGCGAGGGTCCACGGGCAACGCCCCTTGGCGGGTCTAGGGCAGCCCCCAGGCGAGGTCGAAAGGAAGCGCCCCCGAAGCCAAAAGCAAAATTGCAATCGAAGTTGTTTGGTCGCTCGAATGAAGGAATGTGCGCTCGAGCAAAGAATCCTTGGTTTCAAAAGTTTTCACTGACTGTAAAAATACTGAGAAGTTGCATTTCTAGCTCGAGCGAGACTTTGGTGGCCCCCCAGGCGAGGTCGAAAGGAAGCGCCCCCGAAGCCAAAAGCAAAATTGCAATCGAAGTTGTTTGGTCGCTCGAGTGAAGGAATGTGCGCTCGAGCAAAGAATCCTTGGTTTCAGAAGTTTTCACTAACTGTAAAAATACTGAGAAGTTGCATTTCTAGCTCGAGCGAGACTTTGGTGGCTCAAGCGAAGACACTTGAAAAACACGCGTTTTAGTCTCCTCATTCGAGCGAGAATTCCTTCGCTCGAGCGAGCATCGTGGCCCTATTTTCTATAAATATGTGTTTTAGTCCGTTTTTAGGGTTACGACTTCCAGATCTTCTTCTTGGATATTAGGGTTTATATCTGGAGCTTCTTTGCTAGGTTCTTTGATGTTTGTTTGAGTTTCACTCATGGTTTGGAAAATATACATCAAAGGATTATTTGTTTTGTTCAATACAAAAGAGAGTGTTGTTCTTCGGTAGATTCCGTGGAATTCGAGCCTGAAGCTTTGTTGGATTCCGGAGTGGCTCATCGTCGTGATTTGACATCGGCGTTGTGGATTCAACGTTGGGCAAGACAATTCTGAGGTGAAGAGGGGGCTAGAAGAGGCACATAGGGGTCGGTTCGATTTGGGCGTGTATTCGCTAGATAATTAAGAGTACACTTGTGTAATTCTTTTATGTCTTCTTAATAGATTGTTTTGTGACTTTTGCTCGTGGTTTTTTATCACAATTGAAGGCGCTCCAATTGTGGTTTTTTCACGTAAAATCGTTGTGTCGATTTGTCTTGATTGTTTGATTGTGATTGTTATTTACTGCTTAAAATTGATACATAATCACAAATCAATATCTAGGGAATTTCTAGATTTTTCAATAACCTTAATAATTTGTAACTAAAACTCTTTTTTTTTTTTCTTGGTGCATCCATTCTTAACATAATTATAATAATTTGTATTAATATTACAAAAACTCATAACTATTCTACAAAATAAAGTATATAAGTAAAAATAAAAATAAAAAGTTTGAGAGGGCTAAATGCAATTAAGCAACACTTACATCATATAATCACACACATATCCTAGCAAAATAGCAGGGCCAAGACCCCTCCTAACCCCTCCTTCCCTCCGCCCCTAATAATAGATACATAATTACGACAGCGTAATGTATTCTTTTACTTATTAATTAACATGTGGTAGAAGTAGTATTCTATAAGTCACTTTGTATTTGACCCGAGATGTTGAGTGTTCGATCACATCAAATTTTAATCTTATTTTTTTATCACATATTAATTAATAAGTTGATCTGAGAAGCCGGCAATGTTGAATTTGTTTTACATCTAACCTATCCAAAAAAATAAGTCAACTATCCATATAAATCGGCCACCATCTTAGCCAAATAGTCGTTAAAAGATAAACTATCAATAAATTCTAATAGTTAAATTTTATTATCAGTAAAGCCTTGTTTGGGAATATCACTTTTTAGCTTAAAAGTCAAAAAGTCATTAAAAAAAAACCAAAAAACCAACAAATTATATATATAAAAAAAATCAAAGATTCTTTTTTCTCTTTACTCTTCGTACATCTTTTCGTAAAAAATTAAGAAGTCATCTCAAACATACTAATTTTTTATCTCATATTTTAGCCAAAAAATCAAAAAATTACTAAAATAGTCTATTTCCAAACGAGACTTAAGTCCAATTGAAAGTAGTCCTCCTAAAATCGTCACCAAAAATAATTTTTTGTTACAATTTTTTATATATGTTGCTAAAAACTGACAATTAGTTCGTAATGAATTTTCTAAATTATAACTAAAAGTTAAATTAGTGACTTTTTTGTGATTTTTTTTAAACTATCGCTAAAACTTATAATTAGTAACGTTTTTTTGTGAAAAAATTTCAATTAGATGTTGAAAATTATGGTACACACTCTTAAAAACTATGATACACACTCTTAAAAATGTGTACCGTATGTTCTTTCAAAACTATACTACAATGATTGGTAACAAAATCACAGTAGTTAATAACTTTTTTCACCATAACAATACGTAATATTTTAATATTCATAACATAATCATAATAGTTCATTATACAACTGTTAGGTTTTTATTCTTAGCAATCCCGTTTGACAAAACTCCTTTCAGTTGTACTTTTATTCGCACTTTTATTTTAGTGAGGCTACGAGTTTTTAGATGCGAATCCAACTCGAATTGTGTCTTGCAGAAATGTTTTAGGAGTTAATGCTTTCATGTTTGCCACTTCCCTGACTATGTCGGGGATCGAGCTGCCCGGTCAGCTCGCGAGGGTCCAAGGGCAGCGCCCCTTGGCGGGTCTGGGGCAGTCCCCAGGCGAGGTCGAAGGGAAGCGCCCCCAAAGCCAGAAGCAAAATTGCAATCGAAGTTGTTTGGTCACTCGAGTGAAGAAGTGTGCGCTCGAGCAAAGAATCCTCGGTTTCAGAAGTTTTCACTGACTGTAAAAACACTGAGAACTTGCATTTCTAGCTCGAACGAGACTTTGGTGGCTCGAGCGAAGACACTTGAAAACACGCGTTTTAGTCTCCTCATTTGAGCGAGAATTCCTTCGCTCGAGCAAGCATCACGGCCCTATTTTCTATAAATACGTGTTTTAGTCCGTTTTTAAGGTTACGACTTCCAAATCTTCTTCTTGGATATTAGGGTTTATATCTGGAGTTTCTTTGCTAGTTTCTTTCATGTTTGTTTGAGTTTCACTCATGGTTTGGAAAATATACATTAAAGGATTGTTTGTTTTGTTCAATACAAAATAGAGTGTTGTTCTTCGGTGGATTCCGTGGAATTCGGGCCTGAAGCTTTGTTGGATTCCGGAGTGGCTCATCGTCGTGATTTGACATCGGTGTTGTGGATTCAACGTTGGGCAAGGCAATTCTGAGGTGAAGACGGGGCTGGAAGAGGCACATAGGGGTCGGTTCGATTCGGGCGTGGATTCGCTAGGTAATTGAGAGTACACTTGTGTAATTCTTTTATGTCTTCTTAATGGATTGTTTTGTGACTTTTACTCGTGATTTTTTATCATAATTGAAGGCGCTCTAATTTTGATTTTTTCACGTAAAATCGTTGTGTCGATTTGTCTTGATTGTTTGTGTAACGCCCTCAAAATAATAGCTTTAAACCCATTAAATAAGACATGCATTGATATTCAAAAGCTCCACATCCTTTCATTTAACAGAGTTTCATTACAAAAAGTATTACATGTTAACAACAAAAGCAAATGCCCTAAGGGCTTACAGCTTTCCAAGTTAACACTTGGTTACAACAAAAGAGTACTAACTCAAACACGTTAAGCCCTTGGCTTGAATTTACATGTAATACATCATTTTTTCACGTAAAATCGTTGTGTCGATTTGTCTTGATTGTTTGATTGTGATTGTTATTGTTATTTATTGCTTAAAATTAATACATAATCACAAATCAATATCTAGGGGATTTTTAAATTTTTCAATAACCTTAATAATTTGTAACTAAAATTTTTTTTTTTTGGTGCATCCATTCGTAACATAATTATAATAATTTGTATTAACATTCCAAAAACTCATAACTATTCTACAAAATAAAGTATATAAGTAAAAATAAAAATAAAAAGTTTGAGAGGGCTAAATGCAATTAAGCAACACTTACATCATATAATCACACACATATCCTAGCAAAATAGCAGGGCCAAGACCCCTCCTAACCCCTCCTTCCCTCTGCCCCTAATAATAGATACATAATTACGACAGTGTAATGTATTCTTTTACTTATTAATTAACATGGGGTAGAAGTAGTGTTCTGTAAATCACTTTGTATTTGACCCGAGATGTTGAGTGTTCGATCACATTAAATTTTAACTTTATTTTTTATCACATATTAATTAATAAGTAGATCCGAGAAACCGACAATGTTGAATTTGTTTTACATCTAGCCTATCCAAAAAAACAAGTCAACTATCCATATAAATCGGCCACCATCTTAGCCAAATAGTCGTTAAAAGATAAACTATCAATAAATTCTAATAGTTAAATTTTATTCTCAGTAAAGCCTTGTTTGGAAATATCACTTTTTAGCTTAAAAGTCAAAAAGTCATTAAAAAAAAAAAACAAGAAACCAACAAATTATATATATAAAAAAAATCAAAAATTCTTAGTTCTTTTTTCTCTTTACTCTTCGTACATCTTTTCGTAAAAAACTAAGAAACCATCTCAAACATACTAATTTTTTTATCTCATATTTTAGTCAAAAAATCAAAAAATTACTAAAATAGTCTATTTCCAAACGAGACTGAAGTCCAATTGAAAGTTAGTCCTCCTAAAATCGTCACTAAAAATAATTTTTTGTTACAATTTTTTGTGTATGTTGCTAAAAACTGACAATTAATTTGTAATGAATTTTCTAAATTATAACTAAAAGTTAAATTAGTGACTTTTTTGTGATTTTTTTTTAAACTGTCGCTAAAACTTATAATTAGTAACGTTTTTTTGTGAAAAAATTTCAATTTGATGTTGAAAATTAACAATTAGTGATATTTTTTCAAATATTTTTTAAAAAATACTTTAATTATCACAAAAACATATTAGATAATAAATACACTTATTAGAACTTATACATAAATTTCTCTTGAAAATATATGAATAGTGAATTCTAAAAATACCCCCAAACACCCCCCACAAAAATATAATACCACAGAGAACCTAGCTTTCCATGGCCGCACTACACCTGCTTGTTTTGAGGCCATCCCACGTGACCCTTTTTTCACTGCTTAAAAAAGACCCAAAAAAAAAATGTTAAGTATCACCGTCCGTCAACGAATCCTCTGCCGCGCCTCGAGCCTCCGGGGCAGCTTTCGCTCTCTCTGGTTTGAAAGCATCTTATCAATTCTGGAAGAAAAATAAAAATTTTGGCCCTAGTTTTGTATGAAACTGAATGCAGTTGAAGGAGTAATTGAATCTTCTTTGAATCCTTCTACTGCTATTTTTCTTTTCTTTATCTGCTTTGAATCTCTCACAGGTACTATTAATTTCAGTATCTCTTGAGGAATCGAATCTGGTGCACGGATTCCTTTTACGCACTGTTTTGTTGCTTATAAATTGGGGAAAACAAGAAAAGAAAAGGAAAATTTTGATATACTTGTGTGTTTTCATTTTCCTTTGCCTCATTCTTAATTAGTGACCTTACTCTCTGGATGCAATCCATATAGAATGATAGCTTTTACTTTACCTTCATGCAATAGAGAATTTATTCCTACCTAGGTGTAGTTAAACAAAAATAAAATATTAATATAAATATCACTGACAACAACAACAACAACAATAATAATAATAATAATAAAATTCTTCTTGCTTCCACAATAAATCTAGTTGCAGTGATATCTTCAAATGAAACTACAAATTTCATAAAATTTAATATACCATTTTATAGATCATTGAAGTTTTAGATTGTGAATGGTCTTTGGCTGGTTCATACAAAACTTGTGAATAGACTATATATATGTTGGCCATATATAATTCATTTGACCTTGTAAAGTGTAATAAGCGGTAATAAAGCCAAGGTAGAATCTTGAAGGTTGTTTCAATTAAATATAGAACACAATTTTTGGACTTATAAATAGGTCCTAAATTCACATTTTAGGTTGAATTTCTATTGATATTGCAACTAGGACGAGTGATGTAGAGAGAATGAAATGAAGCAATCCAAGTTCAAGAGGATTTGTGTCTTCTGTGGGACTAGCCACGGCAAGAAGAGCAGCTACCAAGCAATCCACATTTGTGTCTTCTGAAGAAGAATTATTTTTAGTGGTTTCTCTCGTCTTAATAGCTAAATTCAAATAATGGGGAAAATAAATGGTATATTGGCTTGAGGTGATGCTTATCAGTGTTGGCTTAAAATCTGTGTGAATCAAGAAACCCCTTTCTAGAATATGCAGCGCAATATGCTGTAGGAGCAGCCCTTGCGACATTGGAAAAGGATAAAAAGGATTTGTTACACAACTACTTTTACAAGGTAATGTTTGATGCTTCATCTTTCTTATTAAAATTAAGTAATTGTAAATATCTAATGTCTCAACTGGATTATTCGTGCAGGTCTTGACATTACAATTTTAGGTTGCAATGACTTCTATTCATATCGGAATCAGGTATTATACCTTTCCTATTGTACTTTTAAAATCTTTAACTTATTTGATCTTTAGTGGTGTTTATTTGCTCATATTTTTTGCCTATCATGTTTTTTCTCTTTTACTACAATTGAAACATCTACTATAATGATTATGCTTTCTGAGCTACTAGAATTAAAGTGATTTTTTGAATCATCTTATCTATATCATTAATGTATTGTTACAAATTTGCACATTATTATACTTGAGATGTTTCCATAGGCTAATGTTTAGAGCAAGCCAAAGTTTAACGGATTGAACTGTGTAAGTTTTCCATGCTTCTAGGTGGGGTTTATCATGTGAGATTGGAAAAGGGAAAGTTTTCTGCAGTTTACAGTAGTCAATGATATGTTCGCTTTTCACCATAAGTGCTTTCTTCTGCTCAGGTTTCTCTCTCTCTCTCTCTCTCCCCAAGGTTCTGTTCTTGTTGCTCACATTGCATATATATACAAATATAGATATATAATCTAAAAACCAAACATGCAAGAATCAACTGTTGTATAGAACATCTTGTCGAATCGATTCTAATAGGCTGATTTGCTATAGGATTTTTCAGCTCCAATGGGGCAGATTTTGGATAGACTACAGGCATTTGGTGAATTTGAGGTATTGGATTGTTATTGAGAAGAATTTGTTATATTCACCATTGCAAATTGAATTGGAGTGAAAACAAGTTAAAATGATAGAAAAATGCTCTGTGGAGATCGATTTAGTAACAATGCATTCGAATGACATGTTTGTTGCTCGCTATGTTGTTTATGGTGATTTGTATAATATTGTTGCAATTCAAACATTTTGGGGACAAGGTTATTGTTGAGGAACAAACAGAGAGGTACATTTTAATGCAGTTTGATGAAACATATATGTGCAATTGTACTATATAGTCTGTTTTTAGTGGTGTATAATGTTGCTTAGTTAGAGATATTGCTCTTTGATTGTTTTTGAATTGGCATTTTTCGTTTCATTTTTCTTTTGAGATTTTAGTTAATATTGTTTTGTAGGGGATATGAATGAGATATTTCGTGGAAGTTCATTTCTTGAATTAAGAAGTGCATGATTTTATCCTCTGCGGAAAATAACTCGCTTAAGGTCTTTCTCATCGGAAATAGAAATAACACGTTTTTTAATTTTTAATGCATTTTAATTTTTGACATGTGTATGTATACTCTCTCTCTCTCTCTCTCTCTCTCTCTCTCACGCACACACCCACACCCACACATATTTTTGAAGTATTATGTTGATCAATAATACAATACTTGCTTCTTGAAACTAACATTTGATGATTAAACTTTTATTTGTAAATTTTTTAGGATTGCAGAAGTCAATGTTACATGCCTTAAACGCAAGCAACAAGTATGGTAGGACAAGATTATTTGTTGTTTATCTTTGACATATTTTGTAGAACTCTGTTTGATGTTTATCAGTTTGGATTTTTATTTTTTATTTTTTAAATTTAGATGACCAACTTGGTGGTCAAATGTGTAATAGTCTGTGGAAATATAAGAGTAGTAGTAGAGAAATGACCCTTCGCCACTTATTTGGCAGGAACCATTTCTGGGGATTTTTTTCCTTATGCACCCATTGCAACACTTTTTTTTTTTTGGCTAGACAAGTTTACTAACCGAGACTTCCTATGTACAGGTATTATACTAATTATGGTCTTCTATTTAACTGTGGATACAAAAAGTTGTAGTAGCCTTAACTTGAAAAGGTTAATAGTTTAGTGTTTGCTTCATTTTACCACTTGAATTGTTTCTCTCTCTCTCTCTCTCTCCATACATGAGAATATAAAAACATCTTTATCTATCTATCTGTTTGTTCGTCTCATGAGCCTGTATTTGTTTATTTGTTTTGGATTCTGGTTGCAAGATGTGAGGATACATTCATTATTGATTTGAGGCACTATTTTCTTGGTTTATGATTTCTTTTGCTCCTCTATTTGAGGAGCAAAAGATATGACTGTAAAAGTGCTTCAAAATGTGTTCAACCTAGATTTTTTTTCCTTTTGAGTATATCGCAATTGAACTTTAATTGAACCATAATGAGCTGAGCTCAAATAGTTTGGTGTTATTATTATTATTATTATTATGCATTTAATCTTATTGAGCCAAGTAGTATCTTGTTCAAGCTTGACTTGAAAAATTAACGAGCTGAACATGAGTTGAGCTCAAGTAGTTTAGTTTCTTTTACAATGAAAGAGAGAGAGAGAGAGAGAGAGAGAGGGTGGGTGGGAATTTGGTCGATGGTGGCAGAATGGTGAAGATTAACTAAATCACCGATGTTTGACTGGATTGTACCAGTGAGATTGTTAAGGATGAGGCTGAGTTCTAACAAAGTAGTGCAGTTGTATATGCCAGGTATGCTTCCATTCAAGAGAGTATTCCCAAAATCTATATACTGCAAATTCCTAAGGTTTCCTAGTTCTAGTGGAATTAGACTGGAAAGAGAATTATCACAAACAGTTGGCTCTAAAGGATTAACATATGTTTGTTAATTGAATGATAGAATAGGTTCCCAAAACTTGAATTCTTTTATTTTGAAAGTAGTTCTAGAATTTGAGTTGGTACTGATGATTAATTCTTCTGTTAGGAGCGAAACTCTTGCAGAATTTATATGCTAAGAATTTTCAGTGGAAACACTAATAATTGTTTTCACTTGCAAGACAGATTTGAATCAGTTCACAAAAAATATTTTATAAGAAAAATGATATATTTTTAGTGCATGTTCATTTTTGGACTTGTATGACAATTGGTTATATTAGTTATGAGTTATAGTAAGGACCATATTTATATAAATGGATAATGGTCTTAATCTAGGCACTAGGAAACGAAGTTGGGGATGATGAAGGCTTTTCTAGAAGTGAATTTCAGAGCTATATCCTGCAGTAGTTGGGCCCTTTTGGTGTCAAGCATTTTACGACTTATAAGATTAGTAATATTTATGTATTTCTTCTCTGAAGTTACTGCATACTGATTTGTGATATTATGTTGATTTCTTCCCTAAAGTTACTGCATACTGATTTATAATATTTATGTTGATTTATTTTCTAAAGTTTCTACATATCAATTTGTGATATGTATGTTGTTTACTTCTCCCAAGTTGCTGCATACCATATTTTGATCTTGCCGCACGTTCTAGTAGTTCACTTTCTGTTAAAAAAAAAAAAAAAAACTGTTTTTTTTTTTTTATTTTTTATTTTTTTATGTACCTACCCATTGGAAATTGAACTTTTATGTGTTTACATCTGTTTTCTTTTGTTCTGAATTTGGCAGGGTGGTAAATGCATAAATATTTTGTTATTTTTGATGATCTAAATAAATATATTTTTTGACTTTTTATGAAAAGATGTGTAGAAAAATATGGAGGTGATGTGATCCAAATAAATATATTTATCTAAATAAGTGCACTTATATTCATCGTGCCAAACCAATGGAGAGATATGGAGTAATATGCTGCTTTTGTTTTGGGCTTGTTGCTTTTTACTTTTCTGCTTTGCTAACATAATTTATGCCATAGTTATAACCTATATAATCCATCTTTTTATCTTTTTATCTTTTTTCCATCACATCACCTCTCTATTTTTCTGCACATCTTTTCGTAAAAAGATAAAAAGTGTATTTTTTTAGGACACTCCAAACCAATCCTAAATGTAACAAAAGTCTTTCGCTTCATACACAAAACAAAAATCCTATGTACATCTCTGTTACATATATCCAAAATTCTATAGTTATAGCTAGTAGTGTATTGGCTTCATCTACACTTTGGCTTTTCAGTTTGCCTTTTGGAAATTTGGATACTTCGGCCTTGTTTGGTTTGGTTTTGAGAAACAAATTTTAAATTTTTCAAAATTTTTTTTGGTTTAGTGATTTTGGAAAAAAAAATTTCAAAATCATTTTTTATCTCTTACACATCAATCAATCACTTTTTCTCTTTTTTCTCTCCTTCTAAATCACTTTTTCTCTGAGACACATCTACTCAACTATAACAAAATATCAAATTATCCTAAACTCTCATACTCAAACTATTTTCAAAATATACAATCAAACAAATCAAAAAAATTTCTAAATTCTTTCTTCAAAAATATTTTTGAAAATTTATCTTCCAAAATCAAACCAAACAAGGCCTTTTTTCTTGTTTTTTCTATTGCAATCTCAAATGAAATCAAATTTGTGGATCCTGACGTTTTTTTAATGTTAGGACTGATATGCTGTGTTACTATGTTTTAGGATGATGAGTGACTATGCTGTGGAGCCAATAAATGATGGAATTAGTGAATTCAATGTGGAATTCCATGGTTCAAAAGAAAGTAATGTTTCTAGTCTTTCCATACTGTAGTCTTATTTAAATATGACCCTTAACAATTGTTCCCACGGATACTCTCTCATTGTTTTTTACGTCTTCAAAATTTGAATGGTTATTAGGTTTTGAGTTAGATAACAATGGCCTTTGGCTGTATTTCGACTCAACAAACCTTAATGACCATATAATTTATTTTTGCAGGTGTTGTTGAGAGAATAGTTGATATGATTGCGCAAGTAATATTGGAAGCTAAAATGAGATTGTTTTTTTATTTTTTATTTTTTTTGAGGACTTGAATTTGTTAGTACTTTGTATAAATATATTTAAGGATGGTTGATAGATATTTGTTTTGCATGTATAGAAGTTTATATTTTGTATGCAAATTTTTTTTTTCCGAAGAAAAAGAATTTTATTAAGGGAAGAGATGAAAAATAATGCATGAATGTTAGAATTTTTACAAACAACTCTTTACATTTATTGTATATTATGTATGTGAACATAGGTTGATAAAACATTGTAGGCACTTATTTTTATTATTATTATTATTATTTTATTTATTTTTTATTTTTATGTACTATGGTAACAAGATGCAAAAAAATTATAGTTTTTTTTTTTTTTTTTTTTTTGTGACGGCAAAACATTCATGAGTAGGTTAGGTTATCGCAAATAATTTGTGTCCACTGTTTTGCGGTCACAAAAGTATTTTCCACCCTACATTTGCATCCCCTATTTGCCGTTACATGATCGTCGCAAAAGGTTTTTTGTGACTGCATTTTGTTATTTGTGGCAGCATCCAACAGTCACAAAAAATGATTTTTTTTAGTTGAGAGTTCGCTACATATTGAATCTATTTGTAGTTGTATTGTAGACTTCTAGTTTGTGCATGATGATGAGTCCTTTAAAGTTAGAGCTTGTTGGCAGGCTAAATTTGAGTCTTCACGTTATTTTTTGCTACCAACAACCGTAAGTTAACAACCAATTAATTGAATATTTAAAAATTCAAACAGATTTAATTTGGGTAAGTTTATGAAGGTACTTCTTTTTCGAACTATTTGTATCTATACATGTTTCATCACCCAAAAACATTACTAGCTTCTACATATAATTTTAAAAATGGCATAACTATACGTGGTGGATAATAAAAAGAGTTTTGTTTGAACATGGGAATAATTATTTGCATAACTATACACTACTCTATCGTCGATGCATCAGTGGCAATCTATGACAGCCACATAGGCATTGCTTTTTGCTTGAAGTGGGCACCTCGTAGGGTCATGTTTGTTACTGCATCTTTAGTTTTCACGTTTTGTATACGTAATAATTCAAAATCAGCTGTTGAATTTGAAACCGGCAACCCTTAAATCGTAGAACAATCTAAACATATTTCTCATTGAGTGTACAATAAAGTCTATTTACTTCGCAATAAAACCCTCAACAATGTTTCTATACACTAAAGAGAGATCGGCTTGTCTCGCAACTTGTGTTTTGATAAGAATTCAAAAGGGGGGGACCATTTCTTTGGTTAGTTCACAGCTACGAAAAAATTCGTAGTCTCATTACTTGTCATGGGTTATTGTTTAGGTGTTTTATTTGTAGTTAGAGATTTTGGTGAACATTGTGTGTTGATAAGATTGTTAGGTCTCTAAGCTTCTCATCTCTAATTTTTCAAATTTGTTTTAGTTGCAATATATAGATAAATTGTTGTAGTAAGAATTTTTTTTATTTTTATGAGATGTATGGGTATATATATATATATGAAAATATAGGTTGATATTTTTTCTACATCTTTAAATTAATTTGTTAATTTTATGTTATTTTTCATCTAAAAAAAATTGTTAAGTTCTTGCAATTGATATTTTTGTTGTAACAAATGCATATATAATTTTTATAATAAATAATTATTTGTAACAAATGTCATTTAAGACTTTGCGATGGTATGTAGAAATCAAGGTGGGGCATCTTGAGAAACATGATGAAATACAATTTTCGAAGAGTATAAGTTCCCTTAATTGCAACATCAATGGTCTTACATAATTTCATAAGACAAAATATTCTCATTGATGAAGTAATGCAAAATATACAAAATGATAAGGACCCGAAGCACCAGGCCTTCTTGACCACCCAACAATGACAACAATTGGAGATATAATGATGCCAGGAGATGAAGACATTAAAATGGCCGATGTGAGGGCGACTATTGCATGCGCCTTGGCCACGCAAGCGCGAGCACAGTATCTTTGTTCGCAGATTTGTTGGTGAGGACAATGGAAAGTAGATTACAAGATTGTTTCTGTGTATATGAAAAATGTAAATCATGTTATTTTTGACATTCTGTTTTTGTTTGTTAAAGACAAAAAAAATAATAATTAATGTTATCAAACGTTGAGGGTAAAAACAAACCAATTTTTTTTAAGATTTATTTATGTACGGATCAAAAAATAAAATCTTTTAGATCATCATCAAATCTTTTTGCGTATTGGCAACTGTGAAATTTTATGACCCCAAGTGGAGATTGAAGGGAATAACCAGGTTGTTATTCACCTATGTCTCTGAAAATGTTCCATCTTGGGAGTGTGGTGCAATATTTACTGATTTTGAGCGGATGGCAGCTCAAGGGAACTTCTCTTTTAGTTGGAGGTCGAGAACCGCCAACAAGGCTGCTCATTAGGATGGCCCAAGCCTCTCTCCATGGTCGCTTTCGTCTTGATTGGGTTGCCAACCCCCAACAGAGCTTGCTTTACTTCTTAAATCCTCTTAGCTTAGGCTTTTCCTCTGCTTGCTGCTGTGAGCTTTCTTTTGGGATGTGTTTGCCTTTGTTTTTGGGTTTCTCTGGTTTAAAGCTTCCTATAATCAAAATATATATATACATAAATGAAATAAAACGAACCGGTACAAAATTAATTTGACGATCAGAAAAACACATTTGTACAATTGTTAACAAATGTGGTCAAATAGATTGGAGCAATAGCGTTATTTTATAAATATGTACGTATTTTCACAACACTTTTTTTTTTTTTTTGCAAAAAATTGGGTGAAAGAATTTTTTAATTTGACAAGTTTGGCTTGATTATGACTTTTGAAATTTTTGATCAAAATCATCATGCCCAACACCAAAAAAAAAAAAAAAACATTTTCAACATACAAAATTATGATGCAAAAAAAAATTTGTTACAATTTCTATAAATTATTTCACAAAAACATTTTTTCAATTACATGTTTTCAACATTGTCTAATATTTCGTTTTTTACAAAAATAAAACATACATATTTTATAAAAACAAAATGTTTGATTATGAATTTTTTTTTTTTTTAAAAAAATTCTAAAGAAAACGCCCGTTTGTGTATGGTTTTTGAATTGTATGAGTTTTGATGAGCAAATTTTTGTTACAAAAATGAGTGAGACCACTAAAAAGAAGAGCACTAATAGCTCTAAAATGGTGTGGGTCCCATATGATGGGATGTTTTGCTCTTGTTTTTTTTTTGAATTTCCACCTTATTAGTGGTCTATTAGTGCTCCCAAATTAGTGGGATGAATCATTATTGTTTTTGTTATCAACAATCTTGATCCTACGGTTCAAAAAAAAAAACAATTTTGATCCCAAAATAAAAAACAACCTTGCTGGGACCCTCAGTGGGGACAACCCCCCAGCACCCCAGTGCCACTTGTCTTGCTGTGAAAGCAAGACTTGAAAAAAATAAATAAATAAAAATTGGGCCAATCAAAAACCAGTGGGGGTGGTGGGGTCACCCCCACTAGGGTCTGGAACAATTTCCAATAAAAAATATGGAACCAAAAAAAAGAAAAATGTTTGATATCTCCTTTTGTGAGATCTTCACCACCCCTACAGTGATATGGATCAATGATGTGTTTGTGTTATTTTTTTTCTTTTTCTTTCTTATTTGGATCACTCACAAGTGAGTGGGATTGTGAGGTTGATATTTTGTAGAAATTTGAATCATTATTAAAATACAGTGATATGGATCAATGATGTGTTTGTGTTATTTTTTTTCTTTTTCTTTCTTATTTGGATCACTCACAAGTGAGTGGGATTGTGAGGTTGATATTTTGTAGAAATTTGAATCATTATTAAAAAAAAATTGAAACAGCAAGAGTAAAAAAAATTAACGTATTTGAAAAATGCTTTGAAGCCCTAATTTTTGAGCTCTAAAGGTAGCTCTAATGATTCATATCACTAATTTTGGTGCTCTAATAGAGCACTAATGACATGGCAATAAACAAAAAAAATAAAATAAAAACAAACCAAGACCAAAACATCACATCACTGTGAATGGAGCCCACTGCCAACTCATTAGAGCTACCTTTAGAGCTCAAAAATTAGAGCTCCAAAGCATTTTTCTTTTACATTACACACAAAAAAAATTAAAAAATTATTCTAAATATACATGTTTTTTAATCTATTTTTCTAACAAAAAAAAAAAGTCGAAAATATACTTATTTAAATTATGTCAAATAATTCTTTAATTTAAAACTAATTAGTCACGTCTGAAAATAGGTTAGTTTAGTAATTTTTTAATTTTGATGAAAAGATATATAGAAAATTAGAGAGAGTAATGTAACAATTCGTTTGGGAAGTAAGTTTGTTTTTTGGCCTTTTTAGCTATTTTAGCTTAGGACTAAAAAACTTGGTTTGGGAAGAACTTTTGATTTTTTTGACTTTTTTGTGAGAGAAAGAATGTAATGATTATGAGTTGTATGTGATGTTTTGTATTATTGAACTAAAATCCTATTTTGTTTTTTATAGCTAAAATAGCCAAAAAAAAAAAAGCCTAACTTTTGGCTTCCCAAATGAAGCCTAACTTTTTAACTTTTTTGCTAAAATTGAAAGTTATCAAACGAGGCCTTAGACTTGGTTTGGGAATTGAGTTAATTTTTTGGCTGTTTTAGGCTCGGTTAAAAAGTCTCGTTTCGAATGAGTTTTTTGATTTTTGTGAGAGAAAGAGAAAAAATAAAATGATTATGATTTAGATATGACATTTTATCTTTTTAACTTTTTAACCTAACCTGTCTTTTTATAGCTATTTTAGCTTAGTAACCCCATTTTAGCTCATGTCAAACTTGGGCCTAAATTCAAAATTAGACACACATTAACAATCACATGTCATAAAAATATTTTATTATATATAATACACATCTAAACAACAAATCTAATGTGAAATTTTTTTTCTAATTTTTTTTTTAAAAAAAAATTAACTTTGGAGCAAATAGAAAAAACACTTGAAATATGAAATTAAAAGGTCAAATAAGAAAATAAATAAATATAAAGGGCGAAGTGTAATTTAACAAAGGGTGGCCCCAAAGTGTTCACCATGGATTTTGTTTTGATGATCTAAGTCAATTAATGTGTACAACTCGTTGAGTATTTTATCTCTACAAAAAATCACACTCATTGGATATCGATAGTATCTTTGATTAAATTATATTTTTTTCAATGATAAATATGATTTTAAAAATAAATTGTTGACAAAATATGTTATGATATAAGAGTTTTCGATATCCGATCAATATAATTTTTTGTAAGAATAAAATGCTCGACAAACTCTATAAGATTCAAATAATCAAAATAGCACCTACTAGTCCAACAACACCGCTTTCTCTTTTAACAAAGTTAGGGATTGTTTGGCATCCCCTATACTAGTACATTTTTTTATCTTTTTATTTTTTAATCACATTACTTCTCTATTTTTATACACATTTTTCTTAAAAAATATATAAAAAAATATACTTATTTAAATCATTCCAAATAATACCTAGTTTTAGCCATCCTTTGATTCCATTCTTGTCAAATCAATTTTTTAGTTTTTGAAATTTAGGAAATCAACAATTCAAATTTAAAACTAAAAACCCAAGGGGTTGTGACATTGTGGTAAGGCCTTGGGATTTAAGTTCCAAGGTCACAAGTTCAATTCCCCCCTTAGGCCAATCTCCTGGGCAAAACACTGTTGGTTAGGAGGTTGGACCTCAAGGATGCCTAATCAGCTACTTGGTGTGGGTTTAATGCTCCCCGCTGTGCGACTCCTGACTTAATCGAAGCTTGCCTTGGGAGGTCGAGACAAGCTTCTAGGTTATAGTCTCTTACTCGGAACGGATTGCAGGACACCCTGGTGATCTCCTCATGGGGCGCTACCTTGGACCTGCGGGAGGGTGGGAGGATTTCCCTGTTAAAAAAAAAAAAAATTAAAATTAAAATTAAAATAAGATAATATTAAGATAACATTTTAAAACTATATCATTTTATTTTAATTTTGAATTTAAACAATGGACAAATTACATTAATGGTTCCTATAGTTTAGGGTTTATGTCACTTTGGTCCTTAACTTTTCTATTGTGACATATTTGATCCTGAATTTTGAATATTGTTTCAAATAAAAATAATTGAAGATATTATTACTCAATTTTAAGGGTAAAGTTATCAATTTAATAAAATATAAACTAATTTGATAAAAATAAATGTCAAAAAATATTTTTAAATTTTTTAAAATTATTTTTATCCCCCAAAGATAAAATTAAAGTTGATAAATCTTTTACACATTTATATATTTATTTATTTACCAAATTAATTTTTATTATGTGTTTAGATGATAATCATGTAATGGGTGGTCATTTTTATTTTCATTAAATTAGTTTCTATTTTTTCAAAAAAGAAATATAGTAATAATATTGATATCATTACTAAACCAATCCATTAAATCAAAAAATCCAAAACTAAAAACATTTCATATATTAAATATATCATTTACACATTAAAAGTCTAACAACCACCTATTACTTAATTATCATCCAAACACATAATAAAAATTAATTTGATAAAAGAAATAAATAAATAAATGTGTAAAAAATTTATCAATTTTACATAATTTTATCTTTGGTAGGTAGAAATAATTTTAAAAAATATAAAAATATTTTTTCAACATTTGTTTTTGTCAAATTAGTTTATATTTTATCACATTGACGACTTTGCCCTTAAAATTGAGTAATTATATCTTCAATTATCATCATTTTGAATAAGATTCAAAATTCATAATCAAATATGTCACAATTGAAAAGTTAGACACCAAAACGACATGAGTTTTAAATCATAGGAAGTGTTAATATAACTCGCCCTTAAACAATTGAATTACCAAAGTAAAAATTGTTGTGGAGAAAAGAATGATAGAGGATTTTGATCCACAAAGTTACACTAAAAATATGTAAATTTTGGACAATAATCATTAGCTTGTTTTGAGGGGGTAAGTTAAAAGATGACTTTTTTATTTTATTTTAAAAAAAAATATATATATATATATAATTTAAAAAAATGTGACAAAAAAAATAAAAAAATTTCTTTTAACCATATTCTCAACACAAGCCAATGTTGTTATAGTTGTCATATTATTGCTAGTTATTGTTGTGGTGTTCTGTATTACCCAAGAAGACCATCTCATACATGTGCAGTGCATTTGAATTTAAAAAGTGTGGGTTTAGCTTTAGCTGTATTTTGATTCCATTCTTGTCAAATTGTTATACAATTAAAGTAATATAAGAGAAACTGAGAGCTAAAGAGAATAGTAAAAAATTACAATTAAAAGAGTAAATATTACTTCTCATTCAATCTTATGAATACCAAAACATTAGTAAACATTTGCTTATATAGGCAAAATTTTAGTAGATACAATATATGAATTTGGAGGAGTTGATGGAGATGGGAGGTTGGTGAAGTAAGTGAAAATGGTGAGGAGTTGTTGAGGTTGGAGAGCTAGGTAAATTAACACAACCTCATTTACTAAATTCCACCATGTTCCATTAATCTCATCTTTTTATCTTGAATCAAAATGATATCTCTTTTAATGGTTATCCAAATATTTCACAGCACTCCCCCCTAAACAACTATATATTAAGAATATATCTCGTTAAAATTTTACCAAGAAAAACCCATTGGGAAAAAACCTTTGGTGAAAGAAAAAAAAGTACAATATTTTTGTATGTGATTTGTTTAGATTGCTTCATTAAAACCTTGTTAAGGAAAACTCAATAAGAAAAAACCTTAGACAAAGGAAAAATAGTATAATCTACAAATCTGCTTAAATAGATGACTCCCCCTCAAAACTGCATAATAGATCTTTATGTTGACGCACAATATTATGCACGAGCTTTTTGAATGTTGTAGTTTGTAGTTGTTACCCAAAAGGCAACTCAAGAGGGGTGAATTGAGTTTCTAAATGAATTGGTAAATTAAAAATTCAACCTAAATAATAAATAAATAAAAATACTCACCAGTATAAAATAGAGTAATGAAATAAAATGAGCAAAGGGAAGAGAAACCAAACACAACGATTTATAGTGGCTTGGTACGTCGGGCCTACGTCTACTCCCCATGTATCCTCTTCTAGAATTTCTCCACTATTCTTCAAATAGTAATTTCACCACTAGCTTCACGGGTGTTAGTGAACATTTACAACAAGTAACCAATCCCAATCACTCCGACTAGTTTTGAATCCGATACCTAGTCACACCTCACCAAATGATTTTATCTCACAAATCACTCACAAAAAATATCACTCCTTTTACAAGAATAAGAATAAAGGATATAAAATAATTTTATAATTTTGCTCAAACTCTCAATAAATTCTCTCTCACAAGAAATAATTAATCACTAAAAATCCATAATACAATATTTAAGAATACTTTAATATCACATAATTTCTCTTCAACATTGCTCTAATTTTTACCCTAACAGAATACTCCATATGGAATAAAAACTTTATCCGTTGAAGAAGAGATACACTCCTCTCGGATCACGAGGAGACAACCACGTGAAAACAAACTGAGCACACAGAGCAGGGCAAGTTATAAGCTTTTTCTTTTCTTTTCTTTTTTTATTGTCGGGCACCGCTTCAACTTTTGGAGCACGCATGAGCTGGCAACTTTTTCTTTTGACAGATTGAGGCAACAAGCTCAAGGCTTGAATTAATAAGCAAATTTGCACAGTATTTAACCGGCTAAAAATCAAAAGGTAAATAGTGAAAGTATCATTTGCATAGTAACTTTTTTATTAAAAATATATGTAACACATTAAAACTACTTTAAATAATATTTATATTATATTTAAAAATATATTCTCATTTTATAAATTTTGAAACTATTGTAAAGATAATTTTTAGATGCATTTAAATGAAGACAACCCACCACCACGTGTGTATACTAATTTTGTCAAAGAATGAATAATAAATTTACTATTTATTACACATAAAGTATTATTATTTTAAACTGGTGCAACCAAAATCTATTTTTATATTTTTGTGTCAAATGATTGTAAAAATTTCTATATTTAAAAATCACAAATTATCCCATAATATTTGACATCATCAGAATCAAACACATGATTAACAGTAGTGTTTTGGCAAATAGATCTGCTAGATTATCACTTGAGCGTATTTGTTAAACATCAATGTCACCATTCTTTTGGAGCTCATGTGTGTAAAAGAATTTTGGTGAAATATGTTTTGTCCTGCCACCTTTGATATAGCCTTCTTTAATCTGTGTGATACATGCAGCATTATCTTCATATAATATGGTTGGACTGTCTTTTGTTGAAGACAATCCACATCTTTCTTGAATATGGTGGATCATGGATCTTAGCCAAATACAATTTTGCCTTGTTTCATGTATTGCAAGTATTTCTGAGTGATTTCAAAAAGTAGTAGTCAAAGTTTGTTTTACTAATCACCAAGATACAACAATATTTCTATAGGTAAAAACATATCTTGTTTGTAATTTGGCTTTATGTGGATTAGAGAGTTATCCAACATCTGTATATTCGATTAACTGAGGCTTTATAGCGATCCTAGTTTTCCCTTCATTGGTTAACAGTATTACGGACTTAGGTTCTGTGGGGTTGGTTGTTGTATATGTCTTGTTGTCATCCTTTAATTTCATATATTTGAGTTTTAAGATGTGTTGGGCAGGTTTGTAACAGGTTGGTTGAGTTTTGATCTCAAGTGTTATTGCCCAGATTTTTGGTTGTCCGCTAGAGCGGGTCCCTTTGCGCTCGAGCAGAGTCTGCACACTTTCAGTATCTCGTGCGTCTGCAAAACTACTGCAGGTTTGTTTTTCATGCTCGAGCAGAATTCTTTACGCTCGAACAGGTACCTTGGCGCTCGAGCGGGTGTTCGTTGTCTGTAAAAGTACTGGAGAAGTGTAATCTACGCTCGAGCGGGCTTTCCTTTGCGCTCGAGCGGGTGTGTTTTGCAGTTGTGTCATAGCGCTTGAGCGGGTATTATTGCGCTCGAGCAGGTCCAGTTTTTGTGCTTAACGCTCGAGCGTCCTATTCTCCGCTCGAGCAGACTAGTCGTATATCAGATGGCAGCTGGGTGATTTTAAATCACTTTTCACACATTCCTTCTCTCTCTTACTTTCTAAAAACCCATTTTGAGAGCTTCTCTCACTATATTTCACCTTCTCTCTAGGGTTTGATCTAGTTTGAGTGATCTCCCACCTTTGTCCCTTTGTAAAAAGTGTGGAGCTTGTTGTGGGCTATCTATCAATCTGAAAATCTTTGGATTTGGAGCATATTCGAGTTTCTCATCTTCTCCATTGGGTTTCATCTCTTGAGGTAGGGATAACTACTCATTCTTATGTGCTTTAACATTGATGTTGAGCTATTTGTATAGATGGTTGATTTGGGAAGTTAGGGTTTGTGATGTGTTATATTAAAAAGAGGAGTTTTGTCCTTTTGACTCACATATGCATATTTTGGGTCTTAAAAAGGGATTATTGATGTTGTTGATAATATTTGAGCCTTTGGGTCAATATTGAAAAAAAGGAAAAAATGCCATGTTTGGGTATATTTGGGTCACTAGTGTAATTAATGACATTTATCATGGAATAATGAAATTGACATAATATGGGATGGAATGGTGGAGTTGGATTTATTAATCACCCACCTTTGAAAATTGTTGATAAATTATCTGTTGATGTAATTATTTTCTGTTTAGAAATAATTGCTTTGGGCTATCAGTGGAGGATAGTCTTGATTGTTGTAGACAATGCATGATGATTAGGCAAACCAAAACTAATCAATTGAATATGTCATCGAGTATGGCGGTTGGATTAATACAACAAATATGTGTATTGGTTGATTATGTATATGATAATTGTTTATATGCATTGTTTTGTGTGAGAGGAGATAGAGGATGTACTCCACGGTTTAGGGGAAGATAGGGGATGTACTCCATTGATACAACAAATATGTGTATCTATTGAAGTATTGATACAGCAAATCTGTGTATCATTTGTGAAGTATGGAAGTGTTTTTATGTGTTATTGATACAGCAAATATGTGTATCTATTGAGACTTATGGAAGTGTTTTGATATGAGTTGTTATCTCATTTGAATTGTTGAAATGGAAGGATTATTGATATGTGATGTAATCTCATTTAAAGTATATGGCCAGGTTCTGAGCCAGGGTTATGAATTGAGAAATTGGATAAGAAATGGAAAATGGAATGAAACATGCACACATTTGTCATGTAATTGAAATGGGTTATGAATTGATTTATGTGAGTTAAACATTTATCAAATGCTAATGTTTTAGTTATTGCTCATATTATGTTTAGCATATCACTACTGGGCGTTGGCTCACCCTATATGGGACATCATTTTCAGGTACAGGTAGCATGCCACCTCCAAGGACGTAACTTGAGAGGCTTAGTGGCTGGGACATCTTTTGTGATTACATTCTTGTATTACATGTATATCAAGCCAATGGCTTATTTTGTGTTCTGAGTTAGTACTCTCATTTTTGTAACCAAGTGTTGGTTTGGAAAGTTGTAAGCCCGCAGGGTATTTACTTTTGTTGTCAACATGTAACACATTTTGTAATGAATACTCTGATGAAATGTAATTATGTTTTATTCTCTTATGTCTAAGCATGTCAAGAATGTATGATTTATGGGTTTATTTTGAGGGCGTTACAATTTGGTATCAGAGCGTACCGAATTTGAATATTTTGGGTACGTGGGAAGTGATTAGTATCACAATGGATTTGTCTCGCTTGTTAGAGACTTAGATGTAATGTTATGTACTTATGTGACAACATGCTTATGTGACTACTTGGGTATGGGGTTTAATTTCTAGGATGTTGATTGGATCCTTGGATTTCTGTGAGTCTTGTTGGAAAAGCACTTGATCGATGCTGTTTCTAACCGGAACTCTAGTAACGCCTCGGGACTATCATTATCCGGAAATGAAATTCGTAAGTGCTTATGTGATTATGTGCTTACGTGGAATGAATTACTGTTGTCCAATGTCTTAGGACGCGAGTGTTATAGCTTCGGCATATTTGTGAATGTACTAATGTCTTCGTTACCTTTATTAGGATGTCAGGACGAGGACGAGGTGGTAGACGTGGTAGGCATGGTAGGCAGGAGATGCCTATACTAGATGAGGTTCCGGTGCAGTAGGAGAGTGTTGGTCAGGCCAATGTGGTCGAGCCAGTAGGTTAGCAGGCCATGGGCGCCTTAGCCCGCGAGATGGCAGGAGCATTGAGGGAGTCCATGGGCATTCTCAGAGCTGAGAATCAGGTTCAGGCCCACGTTGCTGAGGCAGGACCTTCCTTTCTGAAGAGGGAGTTCTTTCGGTGTAACTCGGATGAGTTTGTGGGTGATCCTAAGGAGCCACTGAAACTGATGAATGGCTCGAACAAATGACGAAGACGTTTGAGATGCTTGGCATCGAAGACGGGGCTTTGAAGGTGACCTTGGCATTTTTCCAGCTTAAGAGGGATATAGGTCAGTGGTGGAAGTACATGAGGGGTCGTATTGGTGGCACGTGAGAGGCTTTTGTAAATGCTTTCCAGGAGAAGTTGAGAGACCAGTTTTGTCAGCTCAAGCAGCTGAAGTCATCAGTGGCCGAGTTTAAGGCCGCATTTACTAGTTTATCCAGGTTTGCACCTGAGCTTGTGGCGTCTGAGGAACGCCGTTGTCTTGAGTTTGAGAGGAAGTTGAGGCATGGGCTCAAGATGAGAGTTGGGGGTTCTATGACCTGGGATTTATAGATGCCTTGTAGATACCGCGGCCCATATAGAGATTATGATGCAGGAGGAAGAGGAGAGGCAAAGAGGCTCCAAGAGGAGTCAGGATGGTCAGGGGGACGGTAGGAGGCAGAGAGGTTCTAACCCTCAGCAATCCAAGGGTGCATTTGCTAGATCGACCTTTCCAGTACCGAGTTCGGGTTCTGGGAGAGGCAATCGGGGAGACATTACCTGTTACAAGTGTGGTCAGCTGGGCCACAAGTCTCCAGCTTGCCCGCAAAGGGGAAGAGGTCAGAGAGCAGCTTCATCTTCGGCTCGACCTCACAGCCAGAGTCAGGGCAGAGGTCAGCCACTTTCTTGTTATCAGTGTGGTCAGGCGGGGCACCTGAACCCGCAGTTGAGTGGCACTTCTGGTGCATCTGGGCAGAGGCAAAGTTTTCAGCCAGCTCAGTCAGTTCAGGCCTCGAGGGCCAATCAGGGGGCTTCATCGTCACAGTCTGTGCAGCAGTCTTTTGCTCTGAGAGGTGAGCAGGTAGATTAGGGGCCTTCAGGGCGCATGTATTCTGTTACCGCGCAGGATCTTGTACCGGCTCCATCAGTTGTGAGAGGTACCTTCTTATTTTGCAACTCGGTTACCAATGTGTTGATTGATACCGAAGTAACAGAGTGCTGGACCACTCGACCGGGCTAAAATCTGGTCTGCTTGAGCGGCCGAGCTTCTGGGTTTACCTTTGTGACCGAGATGGTTTGGCACTCCATCTAACCGAGCTAAAGTCAAGCTCGTTTTGCGCGACCGCGCTCCCACTTACACTTACACTTCCTTTTACTACAGAGTCCAAGGGGACCACGCACCAATACTGAGGCTCTCAAAGGCCGAGCAGCCATCAACCGAGAATTTTGCCAAACCAACACAACAGTGCTAAAATTAGCCGGCTTCACATGGGGCGTTACCACTTCCTAGTTGACACGCCGGTCGCACTAGCCACATTCCGAGAAGAGTACGACGTCCCCGCAGACGTACATCTCGAGCTCGGTGCCGAGGACACAACCCCTTAGGGCGGACTGGACCAATGCCCTTTCACCATGCTTTCTATAATTGAAAGCGGCCTTCGCTTCCCAATTAACCCTCTACTGTGCGAGTTCCTGAGGCGCACCGGGCTAGCACCAACCCAAGTTTCAACCAACACCTACCGAATAATAAACGGGATAGCCGAGCTGAACAACCGGCTGGGCCTTAACCTAGGATTAGTCGAGATACTTCGCCAATACACCCTCGGGCATACTGGCGACGGACTTAACTACTACCTAAAGATCAGACCAGGCAAGGAAAAGATAGTAACCGACACCCCGGATAAAGATATAGATATGCACGACGACGACTTTTTCTGGGTGTCTGGAAACTATGAAACAGTCGACGTGCCCGGATAGTACATCAGTAAGAACTTCGGTTCGACATATAAGCCGTACTCACTGCTCGGTCAAATTATTTTCCTTCACTATTATGTACTAATGCCTTTTCTTCTTTTTCACTTTGCAGCCATCGAAGCTTTGCAAGCCAACTACTATAACTCCAACGAAGCAGCCATCAGAATCGTTCTCCGATACTGTAATCGGGATTGCCACGAACTTCTCGGCTACGTACCGACCTACAGATACTCAGCTCCCCGCCGGAGTAGGGTAACAGACTTTCTCCGAGCACAGTCTCCACCACCCGATCCAACTCTCCCGGACGTGCCCCTAATCCGGCTGACCGAAGAAGAGGAGATGGCCAAACGAAGCCGCATCAAAAATCTCATCACAGCCACACCCACCAAGCTACCGAGCATCCCTTCTCGCGCAGCTGCTGCCGGACAAACAAGTAGGGCCATGGTTGCGTTGGCCTCAACTGCCGCGGCGCAGACTAGCAAGGACAGCCGCCGTGCCGAGAAAAGGCCTCAGACCGTGGATCCCACAGCCGAGCTCGTTGCGGAGCTGAACATCGAGCAACCCGCGGTCGCATCTACGCCAACTCCGCCTTGGAAACCCCAGTTGAAGCACCGGGGTAAGGAGATCCCGGTAAACGCTTCGGTCAAAGGCAGTAAGGAACACCTCCTAGCCTTCGATCTGACTGTAACAACCCTCACCACTGTTTACCGATAAACTACTGATTACTACTAAACTGAGACTGATTATGAAAAGTAATTGAACTGATTGAAATACTGAACTGACTGACTGAAATCTGAAACTGATTGATTGACTGTATCTGTTTAAATGCATTATCTATCTGTTAACTGTTTGATTATCTGTTCATGTTTTGTGTTTAAATTGCGAATTTAAGGCCTTATCGGCGGCCGAACCGGAGATCGATTAGTGTTTCATGATCATCATAATTTATGTGATTTTATGGTGTAATTATCTGAAAACTGATTTGGTATGGTTAAATTAGATTAAATAACATTGTATTACAAAGTATATGTATTTACCAACTTATAATTCTTGGTGGCCCACTACCTCAACATATTGAGCCTTGTACACACTTAGACAAACATTTTCTTCAACCATTTTGAGAGTTCTAGCCGACCAAGAGAGAGTGAGGAAGAGAATTGAATTGTTCTAGAGAATTGGCTTGATAGACTTGAAGAGATTGTAGGAGATTTGCCTAATTGAACTTCTCTACTTGTAATTGAAGATCTAGGTAAGGAATTCAACCACTTAATTGTGTCTTTAAGTTGATTCTTGCATGGTTCATGTCTAATTCAGGAGCCAAGTCATGATTTAGTTCTAACATGTCAAATTATAGCTGAATTCATGCATGAATGCCTATATTATTGAATTTTGAGTTGATTCCATGGAAAATTGTCACATGCATGCTCATATTTATGTTAAGTCCATGAATTCATCTTGTCTTTGAAGATATTATCTCAATAGAGCATGTATTTGAGGCTTGTAAGTTGTTTAACTTCATGCATGTTGCATGTTCATCTTGTTCATGAAAATTGGTTTGAAATTGGATTTATTTGAACTACCTTTGGGATTTGATTTTTACAATTGAGCTTTGAATCATGTTGAACTATGAGTTTTGAAGTGCTTTCCAGGAAATGGGCCCGAAGGAATCGAATTTGATACATTTGAAGTTGAATTTGAGCTTGAGGTTCAAATCTAGGAATTCCAGATTTTGGACTTACGCTCGAGCGGGGTGACTGGCGCTCGAGCGTGAAATTCGTGCTCTCAGCACTTTACATTGTTTTGATGTCCGCTCGAGCGGAATAATTGATGCTCGAGCGGGATCTTGTGTCTTACGCTCGAGCGGGTGTCGAGCTCCCAATCGAGCGTGATTTTCACCTATCCAGCACATTTGACGTTTTTTAAGTACGCTCGAGCGGATTAATCTACGCTCGAGCGGGAACCCTGTTTTTTGAAAATGCTTTTAAAGTGCACCTTTGCATCCTCATTTCATCCTAGGCATCCTTAGGCCTAGTTTAAGGCATCTTAATGAGGATATAGATGTAGAACCACAACGAGGCAAATTAGGGATTAAATTATTATCTTTCCTAATTGTATAGCTTAGTGTGTGTTCAATCTGTAAACTGTGTAGAGTTGGCGAATGGGGACGCGCTCTAGCCTAACTGTAGCCCAAAACTCTGTGAGTAACAACTGTGTAAAGATATGTTCAAAAATGATTTTCTTCTGAACAATTGAACTGTACTGTTTCTGAATTGATACTGTTAATAGAATGAATGTATGTCCTCTATTCTGAACTGTATTGTGGCATCCTTAGCAACTACTGTTACTGATCGTTACTATTACAGAGATCTCTGCCGGTTCCCTTGTTGGAACCACTACTGTTTACTGATTGATAGCCATCATTGACTATTCGGTCTTTCTAGACCTACTATTTACTGTACTGTTATGCTAATGGATGTACCATATATGACTGTACTGACTGAACGACTGAAATACTGATTTAACGAACTGTTTCCATTACTGTAAGGACATTCACTCTAAACCTCTTTACGCATTATGTTATTCACTAGGCTTTAGCTCACTGCTCATATATATATGTAGGTGTACAGGCACCAGACCGCGGCTAGAAGCGTCGGGGTAAGCTCCAGTTTTGTCAAGCCAACCACTGTGCCTCACTGCGAGGTTCCGAGCCTGTCAAGCTATGGCTTAGGGGTGTTTTAATTTCCCCCGTCTGTCTCTGTAACTGTTTGGTTAACTGTATAGACTGTTACTGTACTGTTTATCAGGGATTAGGTCCCTGCTCTGAATGATTATAAATGTCGTACATACTGTTCTGCACTGTGTATATATACATATGAAAAGTCTTTTTGGCATACAGACTGTCACAACTCATTTGACATTGTTTATTTACTGTATTGGCTTCCGTCAGGCCCCTGTACTTTGTTTTACTGTATTACTGTTAAGCAGGCCTTCGGTAATCTCGGATTACTGGCTGATTACGGTGCTAAACCCTTAGGGGCAGGTTTGGGTCGTGACAGAATGGTATCAGAGCGATACTTAACCACGAGTTATACTGCACACACGTGTCCAAATGAGCTATAGGATATCCTAGAAAAACGATTAGGGCATTGCATGAACTTGTTAAAGTATGTGTGACTATGACATGACTGAATATATGCTAATGTGATAAACTGTTTAGGTATGCAACTGCTTATGTTTATAATTGCTATAACTGCTTATAGTGAAATGGATAATACAAGAACTGCAAATGAATCTGAATCCTGATCCTCTGAGGCAAGAATGGCAAGACTGGAGAGAATGATGGAGCTCATAACTGAGAGATTAGGGCAACAACAGAACCCACAGCCCCCACCTCCTCCAGTACAGCCAGAGCCACCTGTTAATGATGACATAATTGCATTGACACATAAGTTCAATAAGATGAAACCGCCATCCTTTCAGGGAGGCTTGGAACCGTTAAAAGCTGAAGCATGGGTCCTTGAGACAGAAAAGTTATTTGAAGTGTTTCCGTGCTCTGAAGCACATAAAGTACTATTAGCCATCTTTACCTTGCAAGAAGAGGCTAGAAGGTGGTAGATGCTTATCCACGATGACAACACTGTAATGACTTGGGCTCAATTCAAAGGAGCCTTCTTTGAAAAGTACTTCCCTCAGTGTGTCAGGGACAGAAAAGTAACTGAATTTAAACAGCTGAGACAGGGCACAATGTCCATTGCTGAATATAAAACAAAGTTCACCGAGTTTGCTAAATATGCACCACACAGATTATAAGAAGGCCAGAAAGTTTGAAGGCGGCCTTAATGTTGCTATACTGGACAGAATTAATGTTTTGAAGCTACCGAATTATGTAAATGTTCTTGACCGAGCTTTGATGGCTGAATCGAACAACGAGGCACTGAAAACTGAAACACCAACGTCTGAATGGCGTGGTAAAAGGCAGGGTTTTAAATTCAAGAAACAGAATACGGGGTCAACAACTAGCCCCAGCCAAGGAAGTGGTTTCATACCACCCTGTTCTGAATGTGGCAGGAAGCACAAAGGGGTCTGTTACAAAATATCTGGAGCCTGTTACAGGTGTGGCAAGGTGGGCCACATGGTTAAAGACTGCCCCTCTGCTCCACAAGCCAATAGTAAAGCTGTACCAAGCGTGGCAGCATCAACTGTTGCACCAAAATCGAACCCCAAAGCTACCGGAAAAGAGCCTATGAGGCAGGGCCGAGTGTTCGCCCTAGTACCGGGAGATGTGCAGAATACCGAGACCGTTGTGTCAGGTATTCTCTCTATTTGTACTCAAAATGCTTATGTACTGATTGATTCGGGGTCTACGCATTCATATGTGTCGCATGCTTTTTCGCGAAAATTGAATAGACCATTAGAACCCATGAATTATCTGTTAGTGTATCATTATCCGTTGGGGGATCCATGACTTGTGCATATATGTACCCTGCTTGTGAAATTATTGTTGGAGATGCACATCTGTATATTGATTTACTGCCACTGAACATTGATCATTTTGACGTAATATTGGGAATAGACTGGTTAACGAAATACCATGCTACTATAGACTGTGTAATGAAACAAGTAGTTTTTCGTCCACCTAGTTTACCTGAATTTATGTTTAATGGGGTTGGAGTAGTACCTCCCCCGTATCTGATTTCACCCATAAAAGCTTGTAAATTGATTAAGAAGTGATGTAAAGGGTATCTGTGTTCTGTATTGACTGTATCTACTGATGATAATGCTAATGTGAACAGTATTCCCATAGTCAGAGAATTCCCAGATGTTTTTCCAGATAATCTGCCAGGGGATTTGATTGACAGGGAGATTGAATTCACCGTTGATGTAATTCCGGGTACCCAGCCAGTATCTAAAGCTCCCTACCGAATGACTCCGACTGAATTGAAAGAATTGAAAGTGCAACTACGAGAACTGTTAGATAAGAAGTTTATTAGACCCAGTACTTCACCGTTGGGCGCACCTATTTTGTTTGTGAAAAAAGAAAGACGGCGCACTGAGACTGTGTATTGACTACCGTAAACTGAACAAGGTAACTGTGAAAAATAAATACCCATTGCCACGTATTGATGACTTATTTGATCAGTTACAGGGTGCTCAAGTGTTCTCTAAGATCGACCTCAGATTAGGATACCATCAGTTGAAAGTTAAACCAGAAGACATTGACAAAACTGCTTTTCGAACGAGGTATGGACATTACGAATTTTTAGTTATGCCTTTCGGAGTTACCAATGCACCTGCTGTATTTATGGACCTCATGAACAGAATCTTTAAACCATACCTTGATGACTTTATTGTTGTATTCATTGATGACATACTGATTTACTCCAAAAGTATAGAAGAACATGAACATCATCTGAGACTTGCCCTACAGACCCTAAGAGAATAGAAACTTTATGCTAAACTGTCTAAATTCAAATTTTGGCTTGATCATGTTATGTTTTTGGGTCATGTTGTTAGCAAAGATGGAATTTCAGTTGATCCACAGAAAGTTGAAGCGGTAGTAAACTAGCCTAGACCAACAAATGTGACAGAAGTCCGAAGCTTTTTGGGTTTGGCTGGATATTACAGAAGATTTGTCAAAGATTTCTCCAAAATTGCCTCACCGTTGACTCAGTTAACTCAGAAAGGGATATCATTTGACTGGACTGACCAAAGGGAATCAGCATTCCAAGAGTTGAAAACTCGACTTGTAACTGCACCGATTCTTACCCTACCTTCAGGTACGGATGGTTTTACTGTATTTAGTGATGCTTCTCATAAGGGTTTAGGATGTGTTTTAATGCAGAATGGGAGAGTTATTGCTTATGTTTCCCGACAACTGAGACTGCACAAAAAGAATTACCCAACCCATGACTTGGAACTTGCCGCAGTGGTATTTGCATTGAAAATCTAGCATCACTATCTGTATGGGGCGACATGTGAGGTGTATACAGATCACAAGAGTCTAAAATACTTCTTTGCACAGAAAGAACTGAACATGAGACAGCGAAGATGGCTAGAACTGATTAAAGACTATGACCTACAGATTCTGTACCATCCGAGAAAAGCCAACACCGTTGCTGATGCACTGAGCCGGAAATCGATTAGAAATTTAGCCTGTTTGCTCACCAGGCAGAAAGAATTGCTTTGTGACCTTGAAAAATCTAAAATTGAAATTGTTTTGCGAGAACAAGGTGGAACAATAGCTGCTATTTCTGCTCAACCGGCACTGATTGAAGAAATTAAAGAGAAACAACAATCGGATGACTTCTTGAAGAAGATCATCGAAGAAAGGGAAACTAAACCAATCAACTTCTACATGTTTAATTTTACAAAGATTAGGGTCAAAGATCATACCTAAGACTTGAATTTAAGTGTTGTATAGCTTAATTCTCCAACTCTCCACAATTTCCTTCACAATTCTTCTTCTCTCTCTCCAAGTGTTGAGTTAATTCCCTCCTCTCACAAAATCTCAGCCAAGTGTGTATGTGTATGAGCTCATAAACTTATTTTAGAGCTATTTATATGGTGTGATTAGCTTAGCTTAATCAAGTATGATTAAGGTTAAGTAATTTAGGCTCAATCCTAATTAATTCAATCAGTTTAATCTAATTATTTTGATCCAAATAAATTTTCAATTAAAGTTGCCATAAAATTCTAAATATTCAAATTAGCCTATTACACTATTCAATTTTGATAGACTGACTAAATCTGCTCACTTCTTACCTGTTAAGACAATTTATAATGCGGACAAATTGGCTATACTCTATATTGATGAAATTGTTAGACTGCATGGAGTGCCTGTGTCCATTATTTCTGACAGGGATTCGAAGTTTACATCGAGATTTTGGCAAAGCTTACAGATTGCATTGGGTACTGAATTGAGACTGAGTAGTGCTTATCATCATCAGACAGATGGCCAGTCAGAAAGGACCATCCAGACTCTGGAGAATTTACTGAGAATGTGTGTCCTTGATTTTCAGGGAAACTGGAAAAGCCATTTGCCCGTAGCCGAATTCGCCTACAACAACAGTCATCATTCAAGTATTGGTATGGCGCCTTTCGAGGCATTGTATGGCAGAAAATGTAGGTCTCCAATTTGCTGGGCAGAAGTTGGAGATAGGCCTTTGCTTGGGCCCGAGATTGTATATGAAACGACTGAGAAAGTGAAACTGATACAACAGAGACTGAAAACTGCACAGAGCAGGCAGAAAAGTTATGCTGATGTCAGAAGACGAGACAGAGAATATGAAATAGGTGATCACGTGTTTGTGAAAGTGACACCGATGAAAGGCCAGACCCGTTTTGGAGTCAAAGGCAAGTTAGCGCCAAGATATGTCGGACCGTATGAGATTATTGAGAAAATCAATCCGGTGGCATATCAAGTAGCGCTTCCTCCTGAAATGAAGCATATGCACAACGTCTTCCACATTTCTATGTTGAGAGATTACCTCCGGGATCCTTTTCATGTGATAGAGCCTACTCGTGTAGTGTTGAGTGATGACTACATTTATGAGGAACGGCCTATTCAGATTGTAAACAGATGGATCAATAAGTTGAGAAACAAAGAGATCCCGTTAGTGAAAGTCGACTGGCAAAACTATGGTGGCGTGTATGCCACTTAGGAAAGGAAAGATGACATGGCTAAAAGATATCCTGAACTGTTTCCACTGAATCCTGTTTTCTTCCAAAACGAAGGTAACTCGAGTTTAGAGGACTAAACTCTTTTAAGGAGGGGAGACTGTAATAACCCTCACCACTATTTACCGATAAACTACCGATTATTACTAAACTGAGACTGATTATGAAAAGTAATTGAATTGATTGAAATACTAAACTGACTGACTGAAATCTGAAACTGATTGATTGTCTGTATCTGTTTAAATGCATTATCTATCTGTTGACTGTTTGATTATTTGTTCATGTTTTATGTTTAAATTGCGAATTGAAGGCCTTACCGGCGGCCGAACCAGAGATCGATTAGTGTTTCATGATCATCATAATTTATGTGATTTTATGGTATAATTATCTGAAAACTGATTTGGTATGGTTAAATTAGATTAAATAACATTGTATTACAAAGTACATGTATTTACCAACTTGCCATCCTTGGTGGCCCACTACCTCAACATATTGAGCCTTGTACACACTTAGACAACCATTTTCTTCAGCCATTTTGAGAGTTCTAGCCGACCAAGAGAGAGTGAGGAAGAGAATTGAATTGTTCTAGAGAATTGGCTTGATAGACTTGAAGAGATTGTAGGAGATTTGCCTAATTGAACTTCTACACTTGTAATTGAAGATCTAGGTAAGGAATTCAACCTCTTAATTGTGTCTTTAAGTTGATTCTTGCATGGTTCATGTCTAATTCAGGAGCCAAGTCATGATTTAGTTCTAACATGTCGAATTATAGTTGAATTCATGCATGCATGCCTATATTATTGAATTTTGAGTCGATTCTATGGAAAATTGTCACATCCATGCTCATATTTATGTTAAGTCCATGAATTCATCTTGTCTTTGAAGATATTAGCTCAATAGAGCATGTATTTGAGGCTTGTAAGTTGTTTAACTTCATGTATGTTGCATGTTCATCTTGTTCATGAAAATTGGTTTGAAATTGGATTTATTTGAACTACCTTTGGGATTTGATTTTTACAATTGAGCTTTGAATCATGTTGAACTATGAGTTTTGAAGTGTTTTCCAGGAAATGGGCCCGAAGGAATTGAATTTGATACATTTGAAGTTGAATTTGAGCTTGAGGTTCAAATCTGGGAATTTCAGATTTTGGACTCACGCTCGAGCGGGGTGACTGGCGCTCGAGCGTGAAATTCGTGCTCCCAGCACTTTACACTGTTTTGATGTCCGCTCGAGCGGAATAATTGACGCTCGAGCGGGATCTTGTGTCTTACACTCGAGCGGGTGTCGAGCTCCCAATCGAGCGTGATTTTCACCTATCCAGCACTTTTGACTATTTTGAAGTACCCTCGAGCGGATTAATCTACGCTCGAGCGGGAACCCTGTTTTTTGAAAATGCTTTTAAAGTGCAGCTTTGCATCCTCATTTCATCCTAGGCATCCTTAGGCCTAGTTTAAGGCATCTTAGTGAGGATATAGATGTAGAACCACACCGAGGCAAATTAGGGATTAAATTATTATCTTTCCCAACTGTATAGCTTAGTGTGTGTTCAATCTGTAAACTGTGTAGGGTTGGCGACTGGGGACGCGCTCCAGCCTAACTGTAGCCCAGAACTCTGTGAGTAACAACTGTGTAAAGATATGTTCAAAAATGATTATCTTCTGAACAATTGAACTGTACTGTTTTTGAATTGATACTGTTAATAGAATGAATGTATGTCCTCTATTTTAAACTGTATTGTGGCATCCGTAGCAACTACTGTTACTGACCGTTACTGTTACAGAGATCTCTGTCGATTCCCTTGTTGGAACCACTACTGTTTACTGATTGATGGCCATCATTGACTGTTTGGTCTTTCTAGACCTACTATTTACTGTACTGTTATGCTAATGGATGTACCACATATGATTGTACTGACTGAACGACTGAAATACTGATTTAATGAACTGTTTCTATTACTGTAAGGACATTCATTCTTAACCTCTTTACGCATTATGTTATTCACTGGGCTTTAGCTCACTGCTCATATATATATATATATATATATGTAGGTGTACAGGCACCAGACTGCGGCTAGAAGCGTCGGGGTAAGCTCCAGTTTTGTCAAGCCAACCACTGTGCCTCACTGCGAGGTTCCGAGCCTGTCAAGCTATGGCTTAGGGGTGTTTTAATTTCCCCTGTCTGTCTCTGTAACTGTTTGGTTAACTGTATAGACTGTTACTATACTATTTATCAGGGATTAGGTCCCTGCTCTGAATGAATATAAATGTCGTACATACTGTTCTGCACTGTGTATATATACATATGAAAAGTCTTTTTGGCATACAGACTGTCACAGCTCATTGGACATTGTTTATTTACTGTATTGGCTTCCGTCAGGCCCCTGTACTCTGTTTTACTGTATTACTGTTAAGCAGGCCTTCGGTAATCTTGGATTACTGGCCGGTTACGGTGCTAAACCCATAGGGGCGGGTTTGGGTCGTGACACTGACCAAAGCCCTCCTCCTGCCGAGCGACGTGACCGGCAGTGACCACGTGCCCGACACCTGGCTCGTGAAGTCCTCGGTCAAGTCTATGACCCAGTAAGAATTTCGCATGCTTTATTCAAATTTTTCCAAGTGTTTGCACGGTTAGCTTTCTTTATTTAAAATCTCTTCTTGCAGGCCATCCAGAAATAACATATGATGATGGAGCAGATTCACAGACTCCGGCAGAAGGTGACCGACGCTGCCAGCCAGGTTGAGCACCTTCAAACCGAGCTGGGGCGGTCGAAGGCTTCCTTAGAGATTGCAAATACTGACAATTCCAAATTACTCGGCCAACTGGGAGCCGTTGAGAAGGAAATGGACGCTCTCCAGGCCGAGCTGGATGCGTTAAAGCAATCGAGGAATGATGAAATGGACGAGGCAAACAACGAAGGTTTCAAGGAGGCCGAGAAAAGCTACACCAAGCAAGTCGAGGCACCAAGGGCATTTTCTTCAAGTTTGGCTGGAAGGCTGCTTGCGAACAACTCGGTCAAGGATCTGAAACCGACGTGTTTACCTCTCCCCCCGCTGCCTTTCTGCCGGCCTATATGGTGCCGTATGCAAATGATGTCTTCAGTGCATTGCAAGCCGAAGCCGAGGAAGAAGGCGGGAAAAACACCGAGGAGGATGCCGAGGGAGCAAACCCTCCGAAGAAGGCTGGCCAGGTTGAGTCCGGCGCCCGAGAAACCACAACCGCGGTAGACCTGGAGGCAGCTGCAACCGGGGATGACTTCGCTGACCTTTCCCCCTTAGTTTAGTTTTTTTTTTTTTTTTTTTAAAGAATGTAACCGGGCTGCCTGCCCCATCTTATGTAGTTCAATTTATCATCAATAAAAAGTTTTGATTTCGTTAACTGTTGCACTGCTTGATTTCGGCAGGAACCTTTAAATAAAACATCAACTGCTTTAGCTAGGGTAAAGTACCTCAGCTAAATCTTTTGAGTTGGGCAAATCACCAACCCCTTTAGCCGGGCCAGAGCATCTCGGCTAAAGCCTTGAGCAAATCATCAACTTATTTAGCCGAGGTAAATCATCTCGGCCAATACGTCAGTTGAGTAAATCATCAACTCATTTAACCGGAGTAAAACATTTCGGTTGAAACCACAGAGTTGAGTAAACCATCAACTCATTTAACTGAAGTAAAACATCTCGGTTGAAACCACAGAGTTGAGTAAACCATCCACTCATTTAACCGGAGTAAATCATCTCGGTTGAAACCACAGAATTGAGTAAATCATCAACTCATTTAACCGGAGTAAAATATCTCGGCTAAAACTTTAGAGTTGAGTAAATCATTAACTCACTCAACTGGAGTAAACCATCTCGGCTGAAACTTCAGAGTTTAGAAAATAATCAACTCATTTAGCCTGAGTAAACCATCTCGGCTAAAACTTCAGAGTTAAGTAAATCATCAACTCACTCAGCCAAAGTAAACCGTCTCGGCTGAAACTTCAGAGTTTAGGAAATAATCAACTCATTTAGCCGAAGTAAACCATCTCGGCTGAAACTTCAGAGTTGAGAAAATCATCAACTCCTTTAGCCGGAGTAAACCATCTCGGCTTTTAGAGGCTTTTACTTCTCGTGCACTACATTATTTTAAACACAACAAAGTTCCACGACAAAGATAATTCACTTCCATTATATTGACAAAAAGAGTATTACATTCAGAATTGTAGAGAAAATGTAATAACCCTCGTCACTATTTACCGAATAACCACTGATTACCGTTAAACTGAAACTGATTATGACTGATAAGTGAACCGAATAAACTATTGAACTGACTAACTGAAATCTGAAACTGAATTGACTGAGTATACCTGTTTAATTGAAATTCTATCTGTTTGGTTATTTGATTATCTGTTCGTGTTTTTATGTTTAAATTGCGAATTGAAGGCCTTATCGGCGGCCGAACCAGAAACTGATTAACGTTTCATGATCCTCATAATTTGTAGGGTTTTATGGTATATTTATCTGAAAACTGATTTGGTATGATTAAATTAGATTAAATAGTGCTAAATTACAAGAGTTGCATTATTTACCAAACTAACCCCTAGTGGACCACTACACCAAACTTTGTTTAAGCTTTAGCCTTGCATTACAAAACATTTCCTCAGCTTCTTTTGAGCACATCACCGAACTAGAGAGAGAGGAAGTGAGAGAGAGTTGAATTGTTCTAGAAAATTGGCTTGGAAGACTTGAAGGGATCATAGGAGAATTGCCTAATTGGACTTCTATACTTGTAATTGAAGCTCTAGGTGAGGATTTCAACCTCTCATTATTGTGTTTAAGTGGATTCTTGCATTGTTCATGTCTAAATTGATGAATTGAGTCATGTCCTAGTCCTAGCATGTCAAATTGAAGCTCATTCCATGCATGCATGTTTGAATTGTTGAGTTGTGAGTTGATTTCATGGTAAAATGTTACATGCATGTTCATATTGTGTTTAAGTCCATGATTTCTCCTTGTCCTTGGAAGAATTGGCTCACTAGAGCATGAAATTGAAGCTTTGAATTGAGTTAAATTCATGCATGTCATGTTTGAAATATTGTTCATGGAAGTTGGTTTGAATTGGATTTATTTGAAACACCCTTGGGCTTTGATTTTATAAATTGAGCTTTGAATCATGTTAAAGTATGAGTTTTGATGTGTTTTCTGGAAAATAGGCCCAAGAGGATCGAAATTTATGGTTTAAAACTTGGTTTTGAGCTTGAGGTTCAAATCTGGAATTTCCAGAATTTGGACTCACGTTCGAGCGGGGTGACTGGCGCTCGAGCGTGGAAATCGTGCTCCCAGCATTTTGTTCTATTTTGAAGTCCGCTCGAGTGGAATAATTGACGCTCGAGCGGGACATTGTGTCTCATGCTCGAGCGAGTGTCGAGCGCCCAATCGAGCGTGATTTTCGCCTATCCAGCACTTTTGACTATTTTGCTAAACGCTGAGCGGGTAAGTCTACGCTCGAGCGGAAACCTTTGTCTGCATGTCCGCTCGAGCGGAGTAACTTACGCTCGAGCGTGACCCCTGTTTTCTGAAAATGTTTTTAAAGTGCATCTTTGCATTCTCATCCCATTCTAGGCATTCCTAGGCCTAGTTTAAGGCATTTTATTGAGGATATAGATGTAGAACACACCGAGGCAAATTAGGGATTAAGTTATTATCTTTCCCAACTGTGTAGCTTAGAGTGTGTTCAATCTGTTAACTGTGTACGGTTGGCTTTCCGAGGAGACGCGCTCTAGCTTTACTGTAGCCCAGAACTCTGTGAGTAGCATCTGTGTAAAGATATGTTCAAAATGATTATCTTCTGAACAATTGAACTGTACTGCTTTCTGAACTGATTACTGTTAACTGAATGAATGTATGTCCTATATTCTGAACTGTATTGTGGCATCCTTAGCAACTACTGTTTACTGTTACTGTTACAGAGATCTCTGTCGGTTCCCTCGTTGGAACCACTACTATTACTGACTGATGGCCATCATTTACTGTTCGGTCTTTTAAGACCTACTGTTTACTGTACTGTTATGCTAATGGATGTACCACATATGACTGTATCGACTGAACGACTGAAATACTGATTTAATGAACTGTTTTCATTACTGTAAGGACATTCATTCTTAACCCCTTTACGCATTGTGTTATTCACTGGGCTTTAGCTCACTGCTCATATATATATGTAGGTGTACAGGCACCAGACCGCAGCTAGGAGCGTCGGGGTAAACTCCAGTTTTGTCGAGCCAACCTATGTGCCTCAATGCGAGGTTCCGAGCCTGCCATGCTATGGCTTAGGGGTCTTTTTTTCCCCCTTCTGTCTCTGTATCTGTTTTGTGAACTGTATAGACTGATAGCACTGTACTGTACTGTTTAATAGGGATTAGGTCCCTGACGGAGTGATTGTATATATTGTGTATACTGTTCTGTACTGGTTATGAATATATGTGTGAAAAATCTTTTTGCATACAGACTGTCACAGCCCATTGGACATTGTTTATTTACTGTATTGGCTTCCGCCAGCCCCTGTACTCTGTATTATTGCATTACTGTCAAGCAGGCCTTCGGTAATCTCGGATTACTGGCCGGTTACGGCGCTAAACCCATAGGGGCGGGTTTGGGTCGTGACAGAAAACAAGTCATTTCTCAAAAAATTACATAAAAACTATGAAAACTAAAAATAGTACAGTTTGAGGTTAGCCGTATTCTATGGCCGAGGTACACCTTTGCCATCCAAATCTTCTAAGTGGTATGCCCTCTTGCCCGCCAAGCCGGTTATCCTGTAGGGCCCTTCCCAGTTTGTCCCTAGCTTGCCTTCGCCCGGCACCAGTGTGTTGCTCATGACCTTCCTTAAAACCCAGTCGCCCACTTTAAACGGTCTGGGTTGCACGGTTTTATTGTATTATTGGAAAATTCTTGTTAGTATGCGGCCACGTGGATCAAAGCTTTTTCTCGGTGCTTAGCAGCTAGGTCCAATTCCAGGGCGACTGCTTCAGAGTTCAACTCGGGCTCAAAATTTTCACTGCAGATGGTGGGCATGCCAATTTCCAATGGAATGACTGCCTCCATGCCGTACGCCAGGGCAAAAGGAGTTTCCCCGGTGGATCTCCTCGGTGTTGTCCAATATGCCCAAAGGACACTTGAGAGTTCCTCGGCCCATTTTCCTTTGGCTTTCTCTAGTCTTTTCTTCAACCCATTAAGAATGGTCCTGTTTGATGCTTCGGCCTGGCCGTTGGACTGCGGGTAAGCCGGAGTGGAATTGTAGAATTCAATCTTCAATTCGTCACAAAATCATCTGAATAAGCGTCCGTCAAATTGGGTGCCATTATCAGAAATCAAAATCTTAGGGACGCCAAACTGCGTTATCACTTTCTGCCAGACAAACCGTTTGACGTCTTTCTCCTTGATAGTCGCTAAGGGCTCAGCTTCATCCCATTTGGTGAAATAAACCGTAGCCGCAATGAAGAACTTCTGGTTGCCTGGTGTCGTTGGGAGTGGTCCCACTATGTCCAACCCTCACATTGCAAAAGGCCAAGGGCTAGTGAGGGGAAAAAGTTCTCTAGCCGGTTGGTGAATTTGGTGAGCGAACTTCTGGCACTTCTCACATTTTCTAACACATTTTTGAGCGTCCGCTTGCATGCATGGCCACTAATATCCTTGCGAGATAGCTCGGTAGGCCAAAAATCTTCCCCCGATGTGACTTCCACATATGCCTTCATGAATCTCGTACAAGAAAGCTTCCACGGTGCTTGGATGTACACACTTGAGGTAAGGACCGGTGAATGACTTCTTGTATAAAGCGCCAGATGCAGAGAGCCAAAACTGCTCTGACTTCACCCGGACTTTATGCGCTTCCTTTTTATCGGCCGGAAGGGTCTGTTCTTTCAGGAAGAGAATAATAGGGTCCATCCAAGAAGGGCCAAGCTCAGTGCAGAGTACTTCTGTCTGCTCGGGTTCTTCAATACTAGGCCTTGGAAGATACTTAATCAGGAGAGGACTAGGAGATGTTCTGTCGACCATGGAAGCCAGACCAGCTAACTTATCTGCACGGCCATTGTCTTCCCGACCAATTTGTTGGACCCTTATCGCCTGGAATCGCCTAATGTGTTCTCTGACCAGAGCTTGGTACTTTGTCATTCTATTATCTTTGGCTTCGTAAACCCCAGACACTTGGTTGACAACAAGTTGGGAGTCACTGTAAACCATCAGCTTGGATGCGCGCTACTAGAGCGCGCTCTTAAGCCCAGCCAGCAGCGCCTCGTACTCAACCTCATTGTTTGACACAGGGAATCCGAGTGTGATGGAGTGTTCGATGGTCAGACCATCTGGCGAGATCAAAACTATACCTAGTCCGGCACCGTGACGATTTGAGGCTCCATCTACAAAAATTTTTCACATTTCTCCAACGAAGAGTTTTCAACACTTTGAAGGGTCCTGGAAGGCTTGAAAGTTAATGGGATCACGGTCGCTCGGCAGTTCGGTTTCAGGTTCGCTGCTAATCGGTTCCACTTCATCCCCCCTTGGCGATGCGGCACTGGACCCAACAGGTTGGCCTGTTATGGCCAAGTCCGTCGTCGCATCGCCGGGCTGCAGTACTATACCGACTGGAGGTTCTATGGAGGGGCGCGCAAGTTCCGCGTCGCCAACATCGCCCAGTTGTACAATTTCCATTGATCTTTCGTCCGCCACGTCGGCTACCGTGGTGAGATGCACCGGACACACTTGGTGAATCCCAAGTGAGAATTCAGCAACAAAATCGGCCAATGCTTGTGCTTTTATGGCAATTCAAGGTTGGAACTTGATGTCGAATTGTCCCAACTCGACCGCCCACTTCAAGATTCGACCGGAGAAATCTGCCCACTCGAACAAGGCTTTGAGGGGGAACTTGGTCAACACGACGATTGTGTGAGCATGGAAATAGTGTGCCAATTTCCTGGAGGCCATCATCAACGCCAAAGTAAGTTTTTCAAGCGGCAAGCACCTCGACTCTGCCGGTAGCAAGGTTTTGCTCACGTAAAAGATAGGGAAATGCTGGATACCCTCTGACCGGACAAGCGCCACACTAACTGCATGCTGAGAAACTACCAGTTATAGGTAAAGTTCTTCGCCAGGCTTGGGCGTCACCAATAATGGAGCAGAAGACAAATACGCCTTGAGATCGGCCAAAGCCTAGTCACATTCCTCGTCCCATCCTATGAAAACTTGGATTTCAAGGCTCGAAAGAAAGGGCGGCAGCGATCTGATGACCGACTTATGAATCGGTTAAGCGCAGCAGCCATACCGACAAGATGCTGCATGTCCTTTGCTGAGTTGGGCTGCTTCAATTCTTGTACGGCTTTAATTGTGTGGGGTCTGCCTCGATGCCTCAGTTTGTGACTAGGAAGCCCAGAAATTTCCCGGATCCCACGCCGAAGGCACACTTTGACACATTCAGGCATAGCTTGTGCTGTTTAAGAATAGCGAACATCTCGGCTAGGTCAGATAAGTGGTCAGCCTGTTGCTTGCTTTTGACCACCATGTCATCGATGTAAGCTTCCATCGTTCGGCCAAGCAGAGGAGCAAACATCTTGGTCACCAACCTTTGGAAAGTCGCCCCGTCGTTCTTCAAACCAAAAGGCATGACTCGATAGCAGAATAGTCCCCTTGGGGTAGTGAAAGAGGTTATCTCGCGGTTGGGAGCATGCATGGCGATCTGGTGATAACCGCGATAGGCATCCAAGAAACTGAGCATGTTATGCCCGGCTGTAAGGTCCACCAGCTGGTCTATTCTGGGCAGAGGAAAGCTATCTTTAGGGCAAGCTCGGTTGACCGTCTTGTAATCAACGTAAACTCGCCACTTCCCATTCTTCTTTGGTACGACAATCGTGTTTGAAACCCAACGAGGATAGTGCACTTCCTGGATGGCCCTTGCTTCCAGCAAGTTCCTCACTTCCTCCGTGACTACCTCGGCATGATGAAGAGCCGATCTCCTCGTTCTTTGAATGATAGGCCATGCATCAGGGAAAACATTGAGCTGGTGGCAAATAAAACTTGGATCGATGCCAGGCATGTCATATGGCGACCATGCGAAGACTTCGATACTTGCCATCAAGAACTCTACCATCTCGGTCCGTTCTTGGGCGGTCAGGCTTGATCCGAGCAAAAAGAACTTGTTTGGACTTTCCGTGTCGATCCGTACTTCTACCAATTCCTCAACAGCTTTGTCCTCGGCCCTGGTGCCCACGTCATCAAGGACACTCTGGTCTTCTGGACCTTCAATCATTTGCACGAAGTCTTTGGCAACTCGGCTCCCATTCACCACCACGAAACATTGCTTCGACATGACTTGATCGCCCCAAATTTCCTCAACTTCCCCCATAGCCAAGGGGAATCTCATAACCTGGTGGTAGGTTGACGCTACCGCCTGCATGGCATGACGCCATCCCCTACCTAAGATCAAGTTGTATGTTGACGGCACCTTCAATACCCAGAACTCCACCTGCTTGACCACGGATCCGACTTTGATCGGCAAAATTATCTTTCCCAACGGCCTCTCTGGTTGTGAGTTGAAACCAACTAGTGGCGAAGTTGCTGGAGCCAAGTCTGTATCCCGGAGTTTGAGTTTTTTGAACGCGTCGTAGTACATAATCTCAACCGAGCTTCCTTGGTCAATTAAGATGTGCTTGACATCGAAATCTCTGACGTGGAGGGTGACTACTAGGGCGTCGTTGTGCGGTGTTTGAATGCAATCTAGGTCCCTTGTAGAGAAACTAATCACATCTTTCTCCTTGGTCTTCCCCTTTTTGATCGCGGGCTAAACCGACAAAACTTCCCTCATATGTTTTGCCTTTGTTATTATTCCTCAGAGCTCGCATACCCGCGCTGGCTCCACTATGCCGTGGATCACATTGACCACTCCTTGAGGGGGCGTCTCAGATCACTCAGATCAGCCGAGGTAGGATGCGCGGCTTTGACGCCCCCATCAATGTAAAAGTCTAAGTGACCGACTGGTACTAACTCCTCCAGGTGTTTCTTCAAAGGTAAACAATCCTCTGTCCGGTGTCCTCGTTCCCTATGATATGTGCAGCGGTACCACGGATTGAAGCCTTTTTGCGCATTGCCTAACTTAGTAGGAAACCAGACGTAATCCTCGTCACAGATTTCACTAAGTATGCGATAGATTGGAATCTTAAAGACCGTGGTGATGTGTCACGACCCAAACCTGCCCCTATGGGTTTAGCACCGTAACCGGCCAGTAATCCATGATTACCGAAGGCCTGCTTGACAGTAATAATAGTAATACAAAGTACAGGGCCTGGCGGAAGCCAAAATAGTAAATGAAAGATGTCCAATGAGTTGTGACATTCTGTATACAAAAAGACTTTTCAATATATTCACATTCAGAACCAAACGGTATGTACATACATCATACACAAACAATCAGGTTAGGGACCGAATCCCTACCATAACAGTACAGTGCCAGTCTATACAGTATTACAAAAAAGAGGAAAAGGGGAAAATCTAAAACACCCCAAAATCGCCTTGGCTTGAACAGATCTGGAACCTCGAAGTGAGGCACAAAGGTTGGCTTGACAAAACAAGAGCTTAGCTTGACGCTCCTAGCAACGGTCCGGTGCCTGAACACCTACATATATATATGAGCAGTGAGCTAAAGCCCAGTGAATAACATATGCATAAAGAGGTTAAGAATGAATGTCCTTTCAGTATTTAAAACAGTCAGTTGAACAGTATATCAGTTATTCGATCATAGCAGTTATAAGTGGTACATCCAATAGCAAACAGTACAGTAGGTCTTAATAGACCGAACAGTCAGTTGATGGCCATCATATCAGTAAACAGTAGTGGTTCCAAACATGGGAACCGACAGAGATCTCTGTGACAGTAGCAGTACAGTACAGTAACAGTAAATTGCTATGGATGCCATGAATACAGTTCGCAAATAGGACAAGCATTCATTCAGTAAACAGTGTTATTTCATAAAGCAGTTCAGTCATTCATTCAAAAATTAATCTCAATTGAACATATCTTTACAACATTGTTACTCACAGAGCACTGGGCTACAGATAGGCTAGAGCGTCCTCAGATGCCAACCCTGCAGTTACAGAACGAACACACACTAAGTTATACACTTGGGTTTAATAACTTAACCCCTAACTTGACTCGGTGTGGTTCTACATCAATATCCTCCTTAAGATGCCTTAAATATGGCCTAGGAATGCCTAGGATGGAAAGAGGACACAAAGATGCACTTTAAAACACTTTTCAAATTTTTGCTGAAACAAAGGTCCCGCTCGAGCGTGGCTTTCTCCGCTCGAGCGGACATGCAAACAAAAGAGGCTCCGCTCGAGCGTGACTTTCCCTGCTCGAGCGGACTGTAAACACATGCAAAGTACTAGATACATGCATTTCACGCTCGTGCGTTACTTTCCCTGCTCGAGCGGACTGCATGAATTCAGAGTGTACGCTCGAGTGTGAAGTCCTACGCTCGAGCGTGGGTCCAAATTCTGAAATTTCCAAATTGAACCTTCAAGCTCAAAATCAACTTTTAAAGCATCAATTTCGATCCTCTTGGGCTAATTTTCTGGAAAACACTTGTAAACTCGTAGTATAACATGTTTTGAAAATCAATTTGTAAAATCAAAGCCCAAAGGTAGTTCAATTAAACACAATTTTCAAATAAACCTCAAGAACATACTTTAAAGGTAACATGCATGTATTCAACCAAATTCAAAGCTTCAAATGCTTGCTCAAAAGAGTCCAATCCCTCAAGAACATGATGAATTCATGGCCCAAAGCAAAAATATGAACATGCATGTAACAATTTCCATGGAAATAATCTCAAAATGCTAGAACATGTACATGCATGCATGATTTAAGCCTTAATTCAACACTTTGAACCAATTCTTGACTCAACTCACTAAATTACCATGAACCATGCAAGATGCCACTTGAATTCACAATTAAGAAGATGATTCTCCTACCTTAAGTCTTCAATTTCAAGTCTAGAAGCTCAATTATGCAAGCTACTCTTCCAATTCTCCAAGCAATTCTCTAGATGAAACCAAACTTCTCCTCTCTCGCGCTCTCCTACGGTTTGGTCTCAAAATGGCTGAGGAAAAGTGTGTGAATTAAGTCTCAAAGGTGTCTTAACAAATGGCCCACTAAATGGCAAACATGTAAATACTTCAAACTAATGTGATTCAACACTATTTAATCTAATTTAATCATACCAAATAAAATTTAAATTAAACATACCATAAAATCACATAAATTCTAATTAACACGTGGCACAAATCAATTCCGAATTCGGCCGCCGATAAGGCCTTCAATTTACAGGTCAAACTTAAAACATAAAATACGAATAGATCATTCGGTAATCAAACAGATAGAAATGTATTTAATGCCACATACTCATGTAATCAGTCCAGAATTTCAGTTCAGTCAATTAATTATCATGCTTAATCATACTCAGACACAGTTTAGCAGTAATCAGTGGTGAGGGTTGTCATATGATGCTTGTTCGAGCATTCAACCTCCTGCTAGCATGAGCCGCATCATCGCAGAGATATTCTGCTCGGTCATTGCAGCGACCTCTACCCCGGTTGCGCTGATTTGTTCCATAGTCAGATTCCCCGGCGCGATCATTTGGACGGTTAATCTCCTGTCCGACCGCGTGCACCTTGCCAGCTGCCCTCTTGTCTGTTGCCATTGGAGTTATCTTCGCGGTAGACGCCGCCGCATCATCCTCTACTCGGAGGTGCTCGTTGATGCGTTGCATTAGTTTCCCCATGGACGTTGGCTGGTTCATTGTAAGCGAGTCCCTCAGCCTATGTCTGACAGGGAGATCGCGCTTATATTGGGTGATTACTAGGTTGATCGGGCAACCTAGGATCTCGTTGAAGGTTTCCCAGTACCTGGAGTTGTATGCCTTGAGGGTGTCACTCGACTCTATCTTGACACTAAGAAGGTGGTTCACTTCCTTTGGCGTTTTGGTGTTGGTTTTGAAACGTGTCACGAATGTTTCCCCCAACTGCTGCCACCTTTCGATGCTCTCCTCCGGCAGTCTTTCAAACCATTTCAAGCCCAACTCGCCCAAACTTGACGGGAAAATAAGGCACATAAGAGCGTCATTGCGCCTATGTCTGGCCATGACCAGCTGGAAGTGGCTTACATGCATGTACGGATCGGTTTTTCCGTCATGAAGCGTAAACTTGGGCTAGTTAAAGCCCGCTGGGAGCGGTGTGGTTTCTATCTCAAGGGAAAAGGGAGTGGCGTTCAACCTCACCAAATCTGTGTCCTGGGGAACGGGCACGGCTGAGCGTGGTGGTGGCATTATGACCTCCACACTAGCGCGTCCCCCGTAAGATAGCCGCTGGAGCGCCGGTACGCTCTGGGTCTCCAGTCGGCAAGCCTGTTCCTTCAAAACAACCCGCAAGTCCTCTGACTGAACGGAGTAGAAATATCTCGACGTCGTCGCCGGACGTGAGGGATGGTAGGTACTATCTTGCGTGCCAGACTTCTCTACTGGCGCGTCTGAGTCTCCACCCCTATAACTTCTGGTGATAGAAAGGGAGGGCGTGTGCCCTTGGCTCTGGCTGCTTGAGCGGCGTGGTTGGGTGCACTCACTGTGGTCTCTCACTCCAGCAACACTCTTCCCTTTGACCTGCCATTTGAGAGCTTTCATCTCCGCCGCCATTCTCCGGATGACGGTGTCTTGGTCTCTTAACTTGTGCTCCAGATGTCTAGCGTGCGATTCTCTTCGCCGCCGATGTCCGTCTGGGCTCCGTGAGTGACCAAAACTTCTAGCGCGCTTATCTCGCGCATCTCTTGGATGTCCTCCTGGGGAAGTCTCCAAGTCCGCCATGTTCGGAACGGCGGGGAGTCCTTTTCTCCATCTGGCTGACTCCGGGGTCACGCCATCAATGGCGGACAACGGTATTTCGTTGTTGTTCGCCATGGAAGGCGATCAGATAAGCTTGGAAGACAAGGTTTTGTCTGTCAACTTTCCCACAGACGGCGCCAATTGTATGGGGATGAGATATTCGTCGCTGTCCGTACTCCTTTCGTCCAAGCTCCGTGTCTATCTAATTGACCTGCGAGCATAACGGCGGTGAGCTACCCGGCGGTGTGTTACCGGAAAACCCCTTCGTCGGTCAAGTTAGCACACACTCAGGGAGAGAGAGAAATCTATCACAATGAGTGTTTTTTACCAAATAATGTTCCATCCCCATCATGGGGGGCGCAGTCATGCTTATATACTTTCTGCGCTCAACTCTGCACCTATTAGTCTCTTGACACGTGGAGCTGCTCTTCCATCTGTCAGTACAAATCCAGCGAACACCACCTAACCAAACCGCCAGACAACATTAACGGGAACTCGGCAGCCCGGCGGCATCACCTCGGCCTCACACGACCGTACTGCGTAACGAGTCCGAGTACTCCACTCGCCAAGCTCCATAACAACCAAGCTCAGTAGCATTCTGGTGGAGCCAAGTTCAAGACAGTTCGAGCCGGCAAACAAAAGGCCTTTCCCGCTGAGCTAAATGTGCGAACCATGGAACCCGGGTTGGCAAGAGATCATCTTGACCAAGTAAGCTCGGTCCAAACATGAGACCTGATCCTTGGCCGAGCAAAACCGACACTGGACATAGACAAGCCCAAGTAGCTCGATCCAAACATGGTCCTGGGCCTCGACTGAGCAAAACAACCTCTGGACAAGCCCAAGTTATCTCGGCCCAAACACGCTCGGCCCTCAATTTGCCCAGCTTCTACCACGGCCCAAACCAGCCTATAAATCTCCCTCTCATCAGGTGATCGAACAACCATAGGAGTACTCAAAGGATGAGTTTTATCCACATAAAAGTTCTTCGATACCTTTTCCGTATATGTTGATTGATGTACAAGAATCCTTTTTTGGCAAGTGTTCGATATGCAGGCTACAAAATTTTGTTTTGCTAAAGTCTTTCATTTCAAATTCGTTCTTTAAATATTCTGCAGTTTTTGTAAGCTCTTCTAGAGTTCGTACAAGATTCAAATCATCAACATATACCGCAACAATTGCAAATTCAGATTCTAATTTCTTAATGAAAATACATGGGCAAATTGGATCATTCACATATCCCTTTTTCAACAGATATACACTGAGGCGATTGTACCATATGCATCCGAATTGTTTCAACCCGTATATAGATCTTTGTAACTCGATTGAATAAACACTTCTAGGTTTTGAATTAGATGCTTCTGGCATTTTAAATCCTTTAGAGACTTTCATATATATATATATCACTATCTAGTGATCTATATAAATATGCCGTAACAACATCCATTAGACGCATATCTAAATTTTATGTAATTACCAAGCTAATAAAAAATTTGAATGTAATTGCATCCATTACGGGTGAATATGTTTCTTCATAGTCAATACCAGGTCTCTATGAGAAACCTTTCCCAACAAGTCGTGCTTTATATCTTACAATTTCATTTTGCTCATTGCATTTTCGAACAAATACCCATTTATATCCCATAGGTTGTATCCCTTTAGGGGTTTGGACTACAGGTTCGAATACTTCACGTTTCACAAGGGAGTTTGACTTTGCTTGTATTGTTTTTTTCCACATTGGCCAATCATTTCTCCATCGACATTTTTCGATAGTTCGTGGTTCATTGTCATCATCACTTTTGATAATATTTTCAACATTACTTATAATAATGTCAAGAGAAACTTTAAATGAAAATATGTTGTTGACAACAATTTGATTTCTATCTCAAACTTGTCCTGTACTCATATAATGTATTGAGATCTCATTATTTTCAGGTACCTTTTCCACTTCAAAGAATAACTCTTCAAGAGATTTCTCTTTTGGAGATTTATAAGTAGGAGATTTGGATAAACTTATTATAGCCTGTTTTGTGATTCTAGTCTCTTCATGAGTGCTTTCATTTATGGATATGATCTCTTTAGGAGATCCAGTCATGGTCTCTTCTAGAATACCAACTTTTTGTTATTGAGCTTTTTTTTTTTTTGATGAATTTTGTCTTTTGTACCGACGAGTCTTCCACACTTCTGGCATGCCTTAGACTCGTTTGCTGCTATGCCTACTGATTGTTCGACAAGGACATTAATTCTTGCTGGGGTATTAGCAGCTGATATGTAAGATTTTGTCACATTCTTTGTGTCAGTGAATGCATCCGATAACTGATTTGTAATGCTTTGCAAATGAATGATCCTTTGAACTTCTAATTCACATTGATTAATACAAGGATCAACATGAGATAACGTCAAAGTATTCCAAGTGATTTCTTGTCGAGTTTCAGGCTGCGACTTGTCCCTCTCTAATGATGGGGAAATTGTTTTATTAAAATGACAATCTTCAAATCGTGCCTTAAACACATCACCAATCAAAGGTTCTTGATATCTAATGATTGATGAAGAATCGAAACCAATATAAATTACAATTCTATGTTGTGGACCCATCTTAGTGTGTTGTAAAGGTGCAATAGGGACATAAATAGCGTAACCAAACTCTAAGGTGACTAACATTTGGTGGTTGACCAAATACAAGTTGTAATGGCTAATACTTGTGATATGCTGTTAGCTTGACACAAATCAAAGATGTTGCATGGAATATAGCATGACTCCATGCTAAAACAATTAATTTACTTTTCATAAGCAAAGGCTGAGCAATCAATTGAAGTCTCTTAATGAATGATTCAGCTAAACCTTTTTAGATATGAGTGTATGCAACAAGGTGTTCAATACCAATGTCAATGGACATGCAATAATTATCAAATGCTCAAGATGTAAATTCATTGGCATTATGCGGGCGAATTGTCATGATAGGATGGTCTGGAAAATGTGCTCACAATTTAATTATTTGAGCAAGGAGTCTAGCAAATGCAATATTACGTGTAGAAAGTAAACAAGTACGTGACCATCTAGTTAATGCATCTATTAAAATCATAAAATAATAAAATGATCCACAACAAGGATGTATGGGTCCACATATATCCCTTTAAATTCTTTGCAAAAAGGATGGAGATTCAACAATTATTTTTGTGTGTGATGATCTGGTAATTAGTTTCTCTTATGAATAGACAGAACATGATAATCACTTAGTAAAAGAATCTTCTAATTATTCGATGCATCATTATAGATCCTGGATGCCCGAGTCGATCATGCCATAGCATAAATATTTTTGGATCAGAGCACTGCTGGTGCATTACAATATGTGACACAATCATTTTTATTTTCGTATAATATAATCCAGATGAAAAAGTAAAAAAAATTTCTAATTCTAGTTGCTGCCTAGAATTAGTTGAAGTAATCAATAAATACTCTTCCTGACTTGTATTTATAAGTTCAATATGATAACCATTACGACGTATATCTTTAAAGTTTAACAGATTTCTTCTGGATCTAGTAAAAAATAAAGCTTCATCAATACAAATTTTTGTTTAATTGTAATTGTATAAAATATTTTGCATCACGTAAGATTGTGTGTGCGGTTGCACTGTCCACTAAACAGATATCATCACCAATCATTTTTGAACTAGTCAATATATTAATGAAAGCCATGCTTATGTATAAAACAAAAACTGAAATTTATTAATTTCAAAATTCAAAGTAGGAAATTACAAACTCCTAAATCAAAAAATAAAACTTGAAAGTCATAATCAAAGTAGGACAATACAAAACATAATATGATATTTAGAGAATCAGGTTAATCAATGTGAACATTTCCATTACCAATTAAATGGTCAATTTTTCTTTCAGAATCTTCAAAGAAATATGAAACATCAAGATGAGTAATATCTATTGATGCATAATGATCTGAGAAATTTATTTCAATTCCTTTTGCCTCCTTTTTTTATTTTTTATTTTTTATTGATGCTTGATAAAAATCCACCAAATATTTGGGTGTACGGTAAGAACGTGACCAATTTCCTTTCATACCACATCTATGACAAGCATTTTCATATATCTTGGTAGGTTTATTCTGTAAACTTTTTCCTTTTTCTTATGATGTCTTAGGATTATTCCACTTCTGGTGGAATGGCATGGTATTTTTCTGAACACGTCCTCCACGGATTCGATAATTACTTCTACCTCGGCCACATCCAAAACCATGACCTCTCTCTCGTCCACGACCATGAACTGCAACCTCATTCACTTCAGGGAATGGAGCAAAACTGGTTGGAAATTAATTAGTTTATTCAGCCACAAGAAAACATGAATTCAGTTCAGAATACTTTGTAAATTGACGCTCTCTATATTGCTGCTGCAAGAACACATTATTAATATGAAATGTGGAGAATATTTTTTCAAGCATATCTTCTTCAATAATTTTTTCTTCACACAATTTTAATCGAGGAATAATTTTAAATAAAGCAAAGTTGTACTCACAAATTGATTTATAATCTTGCAACCTCAGGTGCAACCAATCATAACGAGCTCTTGGGAGGATTACAGTATTTTGGTGCTCGTATCTCTCCTTTAAATTATTCTACAAAATAAGTAGATCTTTTACCATAAGGTATTCATTTTTTAATTCTTCTTGGAGATGATGACGAATGAATATCATTGTCTTTGTGCGATCTTGCAAGGATGCTTCATTTTCATGCTTTATAGTATCTTCAAGATTCATTACCTCAAGATGGATCTCAATATTAAGAATCCAAGATAAATAATTTTTTTTGGAATTGTCAAGAGTTGAGAATTTCAATTTTGAAAGATTTGACATATATATGCGCTCAATACAATCAAAATAAAATATTTAGTATCACGTAAAAACAACAAACTTATTTATACTTATCTCAACCGCTCAGTAACTTTTACTTCTCAACTGGCTAGAATATCATACTCTGATAATGTATAATAAAATTAAAGCAATAGAAGAGAAAATAAGAGTTAAAGAGAATACTAAAAAATTAGAATCAAGAAAGTAAATATTACTTCTCATTCAATTTTATGCATATCAAAATATCTAGTAAACATTTGCTTATATAGACAAAATTTTGGTAGATGCAACATATGAGTTTGGAGAAGTTGGTGGAGATCGGAGGTTGGTGAAGTGAAAATGGTGAGGTTGGAAAAGTAATTGAGGTTGGAGAGGTAATGGGTGTGTTTGGTTTGTATTTTAAAATATATTTTTGGAAGAAAATTACAAATTTTCTCAAAAAAGTTACAAAATTATTTCTTTCTCTATTACACATTAATCAATCACTAAATTCTAGTAAAAAGTGAAAGTAAATTCTAATAAAATTTCCAAAGATTTTTTTTTTTAGACTATTTTAGCGACAAAAAGACAAAATATGTTAAAAAATTAATAAAATAAAATATCATATCTAAATTATAATAATTTTATTTTTTTCTCACAAAACTAACAAAAATTGTCAAAATCACATTACAAACGAAACTTTTTAACCCCAAACTAAAATAATTAAAAAAACTAAAAAATTAAAAAGTTAAAAAGTTAATCAGCATCTCAAACGGAGACTTAACGCAATCTCATCTACTAAATTCTAGCATGTTCTATTAATCTCATCCTTTTCTCTTTTAATGATTATTTAAATATTTTACGGCACAAATCAAATTTTTAGTTTTTGACGTTTAGCTAAAAGTTTGGATAAGTGGCTTGCAACTTCACTTTTTTTTTGCAAAAAGCGATAAATATCATGTCTAGACAACCAATAAATGCACTTATGTCACTATCCATCACTTCTCACTTGGATCGGGAAAGAAAAAAAAAAATTACAGTATAGTAATATCAATAAAATTCAGTTACAAAATCATAAAAATATATATTATTTTAATTATTAAAATGTAGAAATTTTATTATTAATTTATTTTTTAAAAAAAATTATATTTCAATATAAGATGTTTTAGAAAACAAAAAAAAAAAAATTGCAATACAAGTCAAACGATTAAAAAAGAAAAAAAAAATTATATATAAAAAAAATCAATCGTTGTGATAAATAAATTTTTAATTTTATCAATTTAAGTTATTATTTTTTTATTTTCTTTCAATTTAAGTTATTTGTTTATTATCGTTAACTAAAAATGATAGAAAAAAAAATATTTTAATTATTAAACTTAAGCCCCGTTTGGTAAGATGGTTAGGACTAACTTATCTCACTAAAAAATAAAATAAGCTAAAAAATAATAAGATAAATTATCATATCCAAACCATAACAAAAATAGGTTGAAGGTTTAAATTGAAAATTAAGATTTAAATTGATAAAATTAAAAATTTAATGTTTATTTGAATACAATGGTTAAACTTTTGGATTTTGTTTATAATTTTCTCAAAAAAAAAAAGAAGAAGACTTATGTTAAGTTTAAATCTAAACTTGAGAGAACTTGAGAGACTCGTGAGACTCATCACAAGTCATGCTTCGATGATTCAAACAATTTATTTTATAAGACCTTATGTATATATTGTTCATGGATTACAAATATGTTTTTTTTAAAAATCGCAAGAATTTTTTGAAGACAATCACAATAAAATAAAATGTTATGATTCTTGGAATCAACTTAATTTTTTCACGAATGATATACACCGAGATTCCTTCAAAATGAATATTTCAAATTAAGATAAATTACATTGACACTCCCTCAATTTATTTGAAATCACAATGATACTGGCTTTATTCTTTGAAATATCATTATACTCCCTTATTTTAATAGTAATATGTGTAACAGTTGTATCCATCTATTCATAGACTAGGAATTAGGGCTCGTTTGGCATGTTTGAAAAAAGTTAAAATGTCAAAAAGTCATTATCTTATTTAAGTCACATCATCTTATTTAAGTCACATCACCTTTCTAATATATCAATTCAAACCCAATCCAAACCCAAACCCAAATCCAATCCAACTCATATTTTATAAAAAATTAAAAAGTACACTTATTTAGGTCATCCCAAACAACCCTAATGAACAAAAAATATGAGTTCAACATAAAAAAGATCTGAAATGCTAAAATTACCCTTCTCTCCCTCTTTCTCTCTTTCATTCCTCATTTCTCACTCAAGGCCATAGCCACAAAACCTTATATGTATAGATATATAGGCCTCATCAAGGCCATAGCCATAAAACCTTTATATATATATATATATATAGATATATCGGCCTCATTTGAGAAGATTTTTTTAACTAAAAAAAAAATCAAATCACATCCCTCTTTTTTTTTAACACCTTTTTATTAAAAAAAATAAAAAATAAATTAAAATAATTTATTCTCAAAACCTTTGCGCAATCTTGCAGGGATGCTTCATTTTCATATTTTATAGTATCTTCAAGATTAATTACCTCAAGGTAGATCTTAATATCAAGAATCCAAGAGAAATAATTTTTTCTGAAAACGTCAAGAGTTGAGAATTCCAATTTTGAAAGATTTGGCATATTTATGCACTCAATACAATCAAAATAAAATATTATTATCACGTGAAAACAAAAAACTTATTTATACTTATCTCAACCGCTCAGTAACTTTTACTTCTCAATTGGCTAGAATATTGTACTGATAACGCGTTATAAAATTAAAGCAATAAAAGAGAAAATGAGAGTTAAAGAGAATACTAAAAAATTAGAATAAAGAAAGTAAATATTACTTCTCATTCAATCTTATGCATATCAAAATATCCTAGGCCAAGTTTGGCATAATTGAAAAAAGACAAAAAGTCAAAAAGTCACTATCCTATTTAAGTCACATCATCTTATTTAAGTCATATCACCTCTCTAACACATCACTTCAAACCCAACCCATATTTCATAAAAAGTCAAAAAGTGCACTTATAGACAAAATTTTGATAGATACAACAGGTGAATTTGGAGAAGTTGGTGGAGATAGGAGGTTGGTGAAGTAAGTGAAAATGGTGAGGTTGGAAAATTTGTTGAGGTTGGAGAGGTAATGGGTATGTTTTGTTTGTGTTTTGAAATATATTTTTGGATGAAAATTACAATTTTTTTCAAAAAAATTAAAAAATTATTTTTCTCTCTATTACATATCAATCAATCACTAAATTCTAATAAAAAGTCAAAGTAAATTCTAGTAAAATTTTCAAAGTAAGTTTTTTTTTTTCAGGCTATTTAGCCAAAAAAAACAAAATATATTAAAAAGTCAATAAAATAAAATGTCATATACAAATCATAATAATTTCTTTTTTTCTCTCACAAAAGTCAAAAAAAATTTAAAAAAAAAGGTCAAAAACCACATCACAACCGAGATTTCTTAACCTTAAAATAAAAAAAACTAGAAAGACAAATCAACCTAGATCCCAAATGAAAATTAGCACCACCTCATCTACTAAGTTCTAGCGTGTTCTATTTATTAATCTCATGTTCTTTTCTTTTAATGATTATTCAAATATTTTACAACACAAATCAATTTTTTAATTTTTAATGCTTAGCTAAAAGTTTGGATAAGTGGATTGCGACTTCACTTTTTTTGCCAAAAATAAAGTTTGGTTTGGCATAATTAAAAAAAAGTTAAAAAGTCAAAAAATTACTATCTTATTTAAGTCACATCATCTTATTTGACTCACATCATTTCTCTGTCACATCACTTCAAACCCAATCCATACCCACCTCATTTTTCATAAAAAATAAAAAAGTACACTTATTTAGTTTAATGTCAGGTCTAGACAACCAATAAATGTACTTATGTCACTATCTCACTTCTCACTTGGATCGGAAAAAAAAAATTACAATATAGTGATATTAATAAAATTCAGTTACAAAATTATAAAAATATATAATATTTTAATTATTAAAATGTAGAACTTTTATTATTAATTTATTTTTTTAAAAAAATTATATTTCAATATAAGATTTTTTAGAAAAAAAAAATTTTGCAATACAAGTCAAACGATTAAAAAAGAAAAAAAATTATATAAAAAAAATCGATTGTTGTAATAAATAAATTTTTAATTTTATCAATTTAAATTATTATTTTTTATTGTCTTTTAATTTAAGTTATTTGTTTATTATCGTTAACTAAAAACGATAGGAAAAAAAAAGATATTTTAATTATTAAACCTAAGCCCAGTTGGTAAGATGGTTAGGACTAATTTATCTCACTAAAAGATAAAAGGGGAACTTATTGATAAGTCTCATATACAAAGTTCAAGACCCAGCTAATTCTCAAACAAAACACTTACACCAATTAGTCCTATCCATTTTTAATTGTTATCAAAAAATCTTTTTTTTTTTTAAAAATTTACAGGCACTGTTACATCTTACTACCGTCAGACTTCCGTCAAACGGTCACCGAAGACTCGTCGGAATGTTCAACATCACTGGGAAGTCGCCAGAGTTTTCCCGGAAGTTCACCGGAGTGTTAAGAACGTTAATGGAAGTCGCCGAAATGTTCAGAACGTTCACTGGACGTTAAGAACATCACTGAAGACTCACCGGAATGTCTAAAATATTGTCGGGAAAAAAAAAAAGAATAAATGGAGAAATTAGAGCGAAAAAACATAGTAAAATGTGCTAAATATTGATAAACTAAAAGGAAAAAAAATGAAACGACAAAAAACGGCAACAATGGGAAAAACATATGCTATTTTTTAATTTTTGTAAAGTTTAAGCAAATAATCTCAAATATTAATCAAACTGAAAAATAAGTGTTGAAACTGTAAAATGCTACAGTTTCAAAGCAAAAATTTATTAAGCATTTATCCTTATTAATCAAACTGAAAACATGTTATGAAACTGTAAAATTTTAAAGTTCTAAAGAATGTTATGAAACTGTAAAATTTTACAGTTTTATACCATGATTCATTCCAGCACTAAAAAAATTTAAAACTGTAAAATTTTACAGTTTTAAACCATGATTCATTCCAGCACCAAAAAAAAAATTGAAACTGTAAAATTTTACAGTTTTCACCGCCTGTAATTAAAACTCGAAAACTACTTATTCAGAATTTGAAAAATTTTCTCCATTAAAACAGAAAAAGAGAAGTGTATAGCAAATAAAATATTAAAAAAAATCAGAGATCGAAGGAGAAAGGCGGATATAGAGAAAGAATTGTACTCCGACAATTATTTTTTGTTTAGATCTAGCCAAATCTGATGTAGATCTACATCAGATCTAAGTAGATCTACTCATCATTTTCGTCGGAAATATATCTTCTTCGCCATCGGTGAGGGTGAAGTCACGAGTTGATTTCGGTTGTTGGTGGTTACCGGTGAATCCCGATTAATGGTGGTCGTCGATCACCCGTAACTATATATTAGAAGAGAAAGAGAATAAGAATGACGTGATCACCGATCGTCGTCCATAACAAAGAAGATGAGAGAAAAATTCAGAAAAAAAGAGAAAGAGGAAAACGTAAAGAGTGAGGCAAAAAGCAGAGAGAGAGAGAGAGAGGAAAAGTAGGACTTTTGGGTCTATTCAAAAAGTTGTTACATTAAATAGTGTACACATATTTCAAATAGGACTTGTGGGTAATTTTCCCAAGATAAAATAAGCTAAAAATTAATAAGATAAATTATCATATCTAAATCATAACAAAAATAAGTTAATGGTTTAAATTGAAATCAAATTAAAAAAATTAATATTTTATTGATAAAATTAAAAAATTGAATGTTTATTTGAATACGATGGTTAAACTTTTGGATTTTGTTTATAATTTTCTCAAAAAAAAAAAAGAAGATTTATTTAAGTTTTTAAATCTAAACTTGAGGGACGCGCGAGACCCATCACAGGTCATGCTTCGATGATTCAAACAACTTATTTTATATATTATTCATGGATTACAAAAATGTTTCTTTAAAAAAATCCTATGAATTTTTTGAAGACAAACACAATAAAATAAAATGTTATGATTCTGTAATCAACTTGGCTCCGTTTGGGAAGAAAAAAACCAGGTTTTTTTGGCTAAAATAGCCACAAAAAACAAAATAGGCTATTTTAGCCACAAAAAACAAAACATCAAATCCAACCCATAATCATTACAATCCTCTCTCACAAAAAAAGTCAAAAAAGCTAAAAAGCTAAAAAGCCCTTCCCAAACCAGGCTAAAATAGCCCAGGCTAAAATAGCCAAAAAGCCAAAAAGTTAAAAAGCCAAAAAACCAACCCACTTCCCAAACGGAGGCTTAATTTTTTTCACAGATGACATACACTTAGATTCCTTCAAAATGAACATTTCAAATTAAAATAAATTACATTGACACTCCCTAAATTTATTTGAAATCACAATGATACCCTTTTTATTCTTTGAAATATCATTATACTCCCTTACTTTAGGGCTAGTTTGGTAAGTTTCAAAAAATTCAAAAAATCAAAAAATAATTATCCTATTTAAGTCACATCATCTTATTTAAGTCACATCACCTCTTTAATACATCAGTTCAAATCTAACTAAAATTTAATTCATATTTTATAAAAAATCAAAAAATATATTTATTTAAATAATCCTAAATAACCCTTTAATAGTAATATGTGTAACAGTTGTGTCCATCTGTCCTTCGACTATCAATTAATGAACAAAAAGAATGATGAGTTCAGCATAAAAAAGATCTAAAATGCCAAAACTACCCTTCTCTCTTTATTTTTCTCTTTCCTTCCCCATTTCCCACTCAAGGCCATAGCGACAACGGATTTGGTTGGTAGCTCAAAAAACAGTGGCCCTAATGGCCCTAAATTTCCATATAAGGCAAAAAAAATAAAAACAAGGCAAAAAAAAAAAGAAAAAAAAAAAACTTATCCAAAAAAGGAAATTAAGGCCATTAGGACCACTGTTTTTAGGGCCACAATTCATTTTCCTAGCGACAAAACCTTCACATATATATATATATATATATGCCTCATCTGAAAAGATTTTTTTAAATTAAAGTAGACAAAATAAATAAATAAAATATCAAATCACATCACTCTTCCTTTTTCTTTCCTTTTTTAACACCTTTTCATAAAAAAAATCAAATAATAAACTAAAATAATCTATTTTCAAAAGGGGGCCATATGTATGTATAGGGATGCATATTTACACACATCCATCACCACTATTACAAAATTCATAACCAATTCAAATAAATATGATATTGTAATTTTATAGAGAAAAAAGAGGTTTGAGAGAGAGACAAATGGTGTCTTTGGTTTAGTTTTAGAAGATAAATTTTTTAAAAAAAAATTAGAAAAAAAAAGTCTAGAAATTTTTTTAGTTTGTTTGGTTATATATTTTAAAAATAGTTTTGGAGTGTGAGAATTTGAAATGATTTAATATTTTTGTTATAATTGAGTAGATGTGTGAGAAAAAAAATAATTGAGAAGGAAAAATGAGAGAGAAAAGTGATCGATTGATATATAGGAAGTAAAAGGTGAGTTTGAAAATGGAAAATGAGTAAGAGCATTAATTAGTGCTATCACTAATAATGTGGCAGTGGATCCCACCATGAATGATTTGATGTTTTGGCGTGTCGTATTTTTTTTTCTTTTTTTATTGAGTGTCATGTCATTAGTAGTTTTTTTAGAGCTCCAAAATTAGTGGTCTCTATCATTATTGCTTGAAAATATTTTTTCAAAATCACTAAACTAAATAAAATTTTTAAAAAAATTCTAAAATTTATTTCTTAAAAATAAACCAAACAAGGCCAAAATGGCTAGGGAACCTCAACAGTATTGATCCGTGGTTGTAGGGGTAGAGGAAATTGTTATGTTAGTCAACATTTGACAGTGGTGGTGGTGGTCTTTTTGGTGGCGATAGCGATGGCGTTGATAAAATATCTTCTCACTTTTTTCTCTAGTATACTATTCTCTCATTTAAAATAAATAAAAGGTATTATTGTAATTTACCATTATAATTAATTGTGTCATTTGACCAGTAACAGTGTGATTTCAAAGAAAAATGGAACGATACATTGATTTCAAAGAAATTCAAATGTAATTTTCTTCTCAAATTATTAAAATGAATCTCACAAATTTCTCAAGTACTCTCAGAGTTTGTTTGGAAAGTGTGTTAATTTTTTAATTTTTTGACTATTTGAGTTTGAGATTAAAAAGTCTTGTTTGGGAAGAAATTTTTAGCTTTTTTTGACTTTTTATGAGAAAAAGAATGTAATAATTATGGATTGAATGTCATGTTTTGTTTTATTGGCTCAAAAGCCTATTTTGCTTTTTTTGACTAAAATAGTCCCAAACCCAATCTCAAATAGATATGTAGGGCTGTTTGAAAAGTGAGATTTTAGCCCAATTTAGGCTAAAATTTACAAAAATAAACTAAAATAACTAATAAGACAATGTCACATTAAATCTATGATTATTTTATTTTTTTCTCACAAATATCACATCTAACTATAAAAAAAATCAAATCATCTTCGCAAATACAAAAAATTTAACCTACTAAAATAATCAAAAACTAAAATAACAACTTTCCAAACACCAACATTAATAAAAATAAAAAAAATGGGGCAGGTGATTTGAGTGCAAAACACTGCAGTTTCACTTTGGAAAGGTAAATTGTGTCCCAAATTTTTTTCTAGTAAAATCCAAACCTAACTATTAAACTATTAAAATATTATCTTCAATTATCATTTAATTATATAAATTTATTTTATATATAAATTTTATGTTATATAAATTTAATCCCAACCAAACATCATTAGGTTTCGTTTGGAAAGTGAGGTGGCTTTTTAATTTTTTGGCTTTTTAACTATTTTAGGCCTCGTTTGGGAACATGTTATTTTAGTAACTTTTTGGCTTTTTGACTAAAATATGAGATAAAAAAAATTAGTATGTTTGGAGTGACGTTTTGACTTTTTATGAAAAAGTGTGTAAAAAGTAGAGAGAAAATGAAATTTTTGATTTTTTAATATAGATTATAGCCTTTTTGATTTTTTTAATAATTTTTTGACTTTTAGACAAAATAGTTACTTGTCAAATGAGACCTTAATCTAAAGTTAATGATTATAAATTAAATGTGATATTAAAAAACTTATTTTATATTTTTATAATTAAAATAATCCCAAATTCAACCTAACCTTTCTTCGCAAAGGAAGCCTCGTTCGGAAAAGATTTGAGGACCATAAGTCTGGTCCCAGACTTATTTTCTTTAGCCCTCACCCAAATTCTATATATGTATAGTAATTTTTTATGTCCCCACTTTGTTTGCAATTATTGAAAAGGAAAATGAGTGAGAACACTAATTAGTGCTATCACTAATGATTGGCAGTGAGTCTCATCATAAATGATTTGATATTTTGGTCTTGGTGTTGTATTTTTTTTCTTTTTTTATTGAGTGTTATGTCATTAATGGTCTTTTAGAGCATCTCCAACGCTTAACTTCTTTTTTCATCAAATTTGATGAAAAAAATGACGATTTTTTCAATTTGATACGAGGCGCTCCAACGGTGAGCATCAAAGCAGAATTGGGAAAGTGGTCGACCGGTTGGTCGACCGGTTTGGGCAATTTTTTTTTTTTTACCTGTTTGAACCTTTTTTGACCGGTTTGAACCTAGTTATTTCAAAGGGAACCGGTTGACCGGTTGGTCAACCGGCCGGGCAACCGGTTGGTTGACCGGTGTACCACTTTCAACGGTCAGTAACAGTAATTTGGTAAAATATGTGTCTTGGTCTCAGTTTGATGTTTTGTTTGCTGAATTCTCATTTTGATATGACTTTGGTGCAACGGTTGGAGCTTGAAAAAGTAGGTTTTTCATCAAAATTTGAATTTGATGCTGGGTTTGGTTCACCGTTGGAGATGGTCTTAGAACTCCAAAATTAGTGATCTCTATCATTGTTGTTATCGAAAATTATAATATTTACCATTCACTTTCGATTGACACAAGTCAGGAAAGCAAAGCAATCTTTTCTTGGAAAAAATAGAGATGGGTGTGGTTTGATTTTGAGAGATAAATTTTAGGAATAGAGTTTAGAAATTATTTTGGTTTAATTGTATATTTTGAAAATGTTTAAGCCTTGTTTAGGAATAAAATATTTTAATAATTTTTTATAAAAGCATATATTAAAAATAAAAAAAATAATGTGATAATTTATAATTTTTTTTTTTAATTTTAACTAAAATGTATAATTTACAAACGAGACTTTAGTTTAGTTTTTGAAACATAAAAAAAATATCTCTATATCGTCTCTGCTCACATTTTATACATTATTCAATTAAATTTTCTCTCACACTATCTATTCAACTAAAAAAAAATTACAAATCATCTCGTAACTATTTTCAAAACTCATAATTAAACAAATTTTTAATTTTCAAAACTCTTCTCAACGACTTATCTTTCAAAATACAATTCAAAATTCATTTCAAAAACTAAATCAAATGAAGCCTTTGTTTAGTTTATAATTTTTTCAAAACTGTTTTCAATCATTTTTTCTCTCTTCTTTCTCATTCTCTTGAGATAAGTTTCCTTCCATATCTCATTTATCTATACCTTCTCCATACTTGTTTTATTTGTTTTAATTCGGACCCTCCGAACAGTCTATCTCGTAAGCCCCGCAATGAAGGTCAATCATGTAAAAATTTGTTTCATCAGACAATTATAAACATAGGAACAAATCACATTTTATTTTATAAAATAGATGGTTTAAATTTAATTATATTTACCATTCATTTTATAAAACAAAATTCGATTTATTTTTATATTTATAATTTTCTGATGAAGTTAAATTTTTCATGGATGACCTTTGTTGCGGGACTTACAAAATAGACAGTTCAGATCATCAGTGTGGGTCCGAATTAAAAACCATATAAGGAGTATGGAGAGGTATAGAGAGATGAGGTATGGAGAGGAGTTAATCCCTATCCTCTTACGTTTTACACATCAATTAATCATTTTTTTTCTCACATCACATTCATCTATTCAACTACAAAAAAATTACAAATCATCTCAAATTATAAAACTACAAAACTCCAACTATAAAATAATTTTCAAAATATATAACTAAATAAATTTTCAAATTTTGAATTTTCTTTTTAAGAAAATCATCTTTGAAAATTAATTTTAAAACTTAACCAAACGTAGCCCTATGGTAGCATTTGATTTGATTTTAGAATCAGGATTTTGATTAAAAATTTTCAAAATACATACCCAAACAAAGTTTTCAAAATTCAATTAAAAAATTCTTTTCAAAACTCATAACTAAACTATTTCCAAAGCTCTATTTTATAAAAAAAAAAATTCAAAAAAATTATTTTTTATTTTGTTATTTAAAATTATTTTTATTTTTTTATATTTATTTTTGAAGAAAAATATTTTTTCTTTTTTCTTTTTTCAAAAAAAATATTTTGTTATTTTTGCAAGTATTGACCAAATAATTTGTTGTGATTTAGAAATATAGGAGCGATCCAAAAATTTTAAAAAAATAGAAAAATTTAAAACAATATTTAAAATATTAAATATTTAAAAAATAAAATAAAATATTTAAAATAGAAAAATGAAAAAAATATTTAAAATAAAAATTATATATTTAAAATGAAAAATTTTAAAATATTTTAAAAAAAAACACAACGCACAAATTAAAAATAGTAAATAAATATTTATAATAAAACATATTTATCCTAAAAAAATAAAATTAAGAATTTTTTAAAAATATTTTATAAAAATAAACTCAAAAAAAATTCAAAATACAAGTTGAAACTCAGAGCTCTTTTTAAATTTTTTTTCAAAATTCATAACCAACAAATTTTCTTTTTCATAACTCATTTCAAATTTTCTTTTCAAATCTTCTAAAAGACAACTCTATACTCAAAACTCAATATAAAAACTAATCAAATCGAGTCATTTGAGTTTTGAACTCTCAAAAATTATTTTCACAGTTACGGGTTTATTTTTTAATATTTTTTATTATAAAATTGAAATTTTATTATAAATAATAATATCGTTTTTTCTATAATTTTTATAAAAAATTAAAAAAATATTAAAATAATTTGTTCTAAACGAAGCCTTAGTACACTCAATAATTGAGGACTTTCCAATAATTGATGACTTTGGGGATTATTTGGCATATATATTTTTTTATTTTTTTAATCATATCACTTTTCTATTTTTTTATACATCTTTTCATAAAAGTCAAAAAATATACTTATTTAAATTATTCCAAATATCCTCTTAATTTTCAAAATTAAAAATTGAAATCTTATTTTTAAAAATTGAGGACTTTAATTTTTTTAATTAAAAATTGAAAACTTTAAAAATTGAGGACTTTTGACTAATTAAGGACTTTTTAAAAGTTTGAACTTTTAATTCATATTTTTTAATTTTTGATAATTTTTTATATTTAAAGAAAAAATCGGTGATAAATTTAATCTAAGGAATGTATAAGCAAGGCACACCGTGACTAAAGGTAAGATGCAATTAATGATGAGATCAAAATATAATTAAATATTAAATTATTATGTTAAAATGTAATTTATCAAATTTATTGCTAAAAATTTGAGGTCAAGATATAATTACAGGTCGTGTTGGTTTCGACTTTTAAATAAATTTTGTAAAACTATCCGAACATAAATACACATATTATTTAGAGCAATGCTATAGACCACTAATTTATCATCACTAATACCACTACTAGTGAGGTGACAATTGAAAAAAAAAAATAAAAATAAAAATAAGGCACAAAACACATGTGGCAGTGGGAACCACCACTAATTAGTGATCTAAAGTATTTTTATATTATTTATGTACCGTGGGTTTTGTCACCGAGGTAAGCTGAATAACAAAATTCTGTTGAAAAAAACAAAAAAAAAAACTCTTCTTTTTAATTTTTAAATAAATCACACCACCACCACATTAAGCCTCTGTTTGGCAACTTAGGTTTTGGGTTTTTTTGGCTATTTTAGCCACAACAGACAAAATAGACTATTTTAGCCACAAAAAACAAAACATCACATCCAACCCATAATCATTACAATCTTCTCTCACAAAAAAAGCCAAAAAAGCCAAAAAGCCCTTCCCAAACCAAACTTTTTAGCCCAGGCTAAAATAGCCAAAAAAGTCAAAAAGCCAAAAAGCCAACCCACTTCCCAAACCAAGCCTAAAAAAGATTCCGTAGTGGTAAAACATAAATCACTTTTATCACTTTTTTTTAAAATAGAACTCAATTTAAATTTTAAGTTCAAATTTATTCAAAAAATGAAAAAAAAACAATGACAACATAAATATACCTAAAAAGTAAAAAAAAAATAAAAAAAAACCTTTTAAAAATTCACCAAATTCCAAAAATATAAAAAAAATACAAGAATTCAGTATATTTTTTATATTTTTATGTATTTATTAATTTTTAAAAATATTTTTTTACAAATTTTTTACTTTTTAGATACATCAAAGTAAGGTACATCTAAAAAAGTAAAAAAAATGTTTAAAATTTCAAAAATATTCACTAAAAACAAAAAAATACGAAAACTAAAAAACTCAGTTTCAAAAAACTTAATTTGAAAAACTCAAACCAAACACACTGAACATTTTCGAGAAAAAGTGGATTTAAAAAAAAAACATTTAAACCAACTTTTTTTTAATGATGCTACGCCTCCGTTTGGGAAGTGGGTTGGCTTTTTGGCTTTTTGACTTTTTTGGCTATTTTAGTCTGGGTTTAAAAGCTTGGTTTGGGAAGGATTTTTTGACTTTTTGACTTTTTTGAGTTTTTTTGTGAGAGAAGAATGTAATGATTATGAATTGGATGTGATGTTTTGTTTGTTATGGCTAAAATAGCCTATTTTGTTTTTTGTGGCTAAAATAGCCAAAAAAGCCTGCAAACCCACTTGCCAAACACAGGCTACATTTGTTAATAAACAACATTTTTTTTTTATATTTTTTTAAATTTTGAGTTCAATATTGTCAACCAAAAAATATATATATTTTCCACAAACATTTTTTAACATAACCACATTCACAATTCCATTCTCCCCAACATAAAACATTGGACACTGTCTATCAGACTATTTGATAGTATTTTTTAAAAAAAATTCTTTTCTCGTTTTTTTTTTGTTTTCAGAAAATATTTTTTCAGTAAGATAGATGAACTGAAAAAATTATATAATCTCGTGTGATATTATGTGTGTGTTTGGAAAGTAACTATTTTAGAGATTTTTTAATTATTTTAATAAATTATTTTAATTTTAATGTTTAAAAAGATGAGATAAATTTTTATTTGAGTGAGTGTACTGAAAAATATGTTGACTGTTACTGTAACAGCCCCACAGCCGGCCTATTTTTTTTTTTTTTTTAAACCATTGATTTAGGAGCTTTTTGACTTTTTTTTATTTATTTTTTATTAGAGGCTTTTTTTTTTAAACCATTTATTTGTGAAGTATATGTATATATATAAAATAAAATATTTTTTTTATGTGATGTTGTGCCGACAGAACCCACATGGGTTTTCCATCAATTTTCCAATTGACTCATTTTGTCTAGTTTCATCATTATTTTCCATCTTTTCTGTCACTATCCCCTGCACTCCTCTCTCTCTCTCTCTCTCTCTCTCTCTCTCTCTAACTTCCAGAGAGAGAATGCCTCTCTCTCTCCTAATTCCTTAACATTTTTGAAAAATATTATAAGCTGTCTGGGATTATCATTTTTTCATTTTTTACGAAAAAAAAATGTGAAATATAGATTAAGTTTGAAGTGATGTG
>NW_021025717.1:1486593-1602850 GCF_004153795.1 Camellia sinensis | reverse complement strand
GAAAGTGTTTTTTCAATTTTAATTAAAGATGTTCTCTAGATTTAGTTTTAAAGGATTTGGAATGTTAGAAACAAAAAGGGAAAAGTTGAAATTAGATAAATTCTAATGAATGTTTTATTATATTTTAGCATGTTTTCTTCTTCCTTTTCCAAATTCTAACAAATACATCGCGTTTCTTTGTCCAGCTTAAATGTCTTTTTGTGAAGATTAATTGGCAAACCCTTCACCATTAATTATGAAAAATTATAGTTTGTTTCAAGGTAAATACAATCGGTTGCCCTGAATTTGAATTTTATTTAGGTTAAAATACTTGAATCCATACATTTGCCTTATACACAATAATTTGACAACACTTTATTTATTTCTTTTCAAATTGGAAGGCACTCCTACGACTTTCTTTTTTCTTTAAAATGAGTGATTTCTTCATTGCAGGTTGTGGTGCTCATTTCCTAAGTAGCCTTCGTTTTCAAATTAATTCAAATCATGGACAGTATCATCATCTTTGGTTATGTAAGCATCTTTTTTTTTTTTTTTCCCCTAAATTTTATTTTTTGAATTGAAGCCAAATCTTTAGTTGTTATATCTACTTTTTCACATAACCAAATGTATTTTTATTATATTATACAGGTGGATGATATGTTGAAGAAAACGGTAATATTAGATTCTTATACTTGTTTTTATTTAATCTACATTTTCTTATATTAATTTTTTTTTAGCTTACAAATGTCTTTCTATATATACACAGGTCAAGTTTCTTCGAAAAAGAAATGTCCGTGTTGTGATGAGCAGGACCTTAATATCCTCTGCATTTGTTGGGTAAGCCTACTAATCAAATTTATTTGCTAATCATTTTTTTTATTAATATTTTTTATTTATTTTTTGAAAGGAAAAGAAAAAGGAAAAGGCAAAGGCAAAGGCAAAATCTCACGAAACAGGACAGGATGTAGGGAAGGGACATGAAAATGCACGACAAGTGGTATGAACCATTTCTTTTAAAGTTTGTTTTGTAGCATATGTAAAGCAAAGCACTGGGAACTGTGTACATTTTGAAACATGCATAATCTATACTTGTGAAAATGAGCAGTGTGCTCTTAAGGTTTAGAGTTTGTCGTTCCTACTAAATGATTATATAAATTTTTTGTCAATTATTTTAATTTAAGCTTTTTCCAAATTTTTTGAGTTTCTTCAAACTGATTTTTTTTTTTTGGGGGGGGGGGGGGGATTTGCATAAATCATGTATCCTTAGCATGTGTTGTTTACAATAACATCCATAATGAATAAAGTAAGAATAAATGAAGGATTAAATTACACTTCTAAAAAACAAGCCAATGACTACATTTTCGGCAAAATTGGACTTTGACCCAATGCCAAAATTTACTTTGAGGTCCAAAAATTCTGGTGATCGAGTTGTGTGAGGGCGCACAGTTGCTTCATCTTTTATCACAGCTAGGACTCCGGTAGCGTGACTAATATAATCAACTTCTTCATTTGTCAATCGTGCAGCAAAACCTCTAATCTCTTCATAGGTATAAAATACCCTCTCATTCAACCATTTTTCTTCGTTATAAAGTTGAGAAATTGTTGAATTGTTATTGACAAACTATGTAATTGGACATGCTAGTTCTAGTAACAGAATCGAACAAAAATAGAAAAATAATAGAAAGAAGGATTAGGCATGAAGCCATTGTATGAAAACGTATTCTTGTCTCACAGAAACCTTCTCTCTCCTCTCAAAGCATCAACTATTTCAACTCAATGTTGTTAGAGTTATAAACAACATGGCTATATATATAAACTAAAATAAAAAACAGAGGACCACAAACGTGAGAAAAATAACATTGGTGTTGTCTGATACCTTTTGTTGTTTGATACCTTTTGTTGGTGTTGTCTGATACCTTTTGTTGGTGTTGTGAGTGAGCATTCAAATGGCGTTTTTTAAACGCGACTAAAGATTTTAAACGACGTTTTTTAAAACGCCACTAATTCTTTGCCGCTGCTAACTATGTACGCAGAAGAGTTATCTATGACGTAATGATGACGACATTTTGCGACGTTTTTAAGAAAAATGCCACAGTTTCTCCTTTTTTATAAAAAAAAAATCAAAATCATAAATAATGATCTTCCAACTTCTGTTCAAACCAAACCTATATCATCCATCACCATTTTCAAAATATATAACCATAATGTGAGTGAGCATTCATTTTTCAATTTTCCATTAAAAAGATGAAATGAAATAAAACCCTTTAAAGCACAAATGACAATACAAAAAAAAAAATAATAATATTCAGTGTGCTCTCCAATTTCTCTGAAAATAACTTCAAAGCTCTCATCAGCTTCATCAAGTCATTCATCATCTTCACCAAAATAATGATTATATACCTGAATCATCCAATTCCATTAACACAACGCCAATAAACTTGAATGGTTGGAAAATCTACATACTCTTGCATACCATGTCAAGAAGGCTAGAAAGATAAGAAACTATGAACCAGCATGAACCAGACTAAGAAAGGTAAGAAATTATACTTAAAAAAAAAATCTGGCAAATAGAGAGAGTTGTACCACACCTTTATAAAGAAAGGTAATAGACAAACCTGAAGCATAAATAGAGGATGCTATGAACCTGAGCCATGTGCACAACTGCTAAATCTCATTAGTAAATCTTTGAAAAGCATGCTATGAATAGTAACAGAAACTACAACATTTTAAACGAATCAGCATGCTATGAATGTATACGGATCCATCTGGTTTCAAACGAATCAGCACCGCATCATCATCAAATCAATCAGTAACTAAATAGAAATTAGATCCCTAGGTGTCGATAAGATGGTAAGATGAGAGGATTTGTTATAACTTAAATCTACCTAATAGCTATATGATGTAATATAGCAGTATATACTTCCTCCACACTGTTTTTCCCAAGCCTTACCAAAAACATTTAGTATCTTAAGGTAGACACCAAATCACAGTACCAAATCATAGTACCTAGTTTTGTGCTGGTCTTGCAATTGGCTTAGAGTCCAAATCATAGCAGACTAGAGCCCTGCCCTCAATAAAATAAATGAACCCATAATAAGCTTATAAATGTTTTGATAGTAGTAAAACAAACAACCAAACAATGGTATATGATTATTGATTGGCAGATTTAGGTAGAGGAATTGTGGATTCTCTAACAAGAAATAGATTCATATCAAATAGTGTTACATCTATGAGATTGAAAAATAGGTTTATCAAAGAGTATTTATCAGGACCAACAACCAAGGCGATACAATTTACAAATCTATGTCTTTACTTTGATAATATTAAAACAAATCATATTGCATTTACTTTCAAGACATTGATCGGCAACACAATTCAGTATCGAGAATGGTAACCAACATTATAAGAAGAGAAAGTACATAGAGCAAACCTTGGGGTTTTTGAAGATGTCACTTGGATCATTTATCACAAACCAACCAAGTCGCCAACCAGGGACTATCCATCGCTTTGATAAAGAGCCCAGCGTGAGAACCGGACCAACTGATCTAAAGACTCCCATCAACATAAAAAGGATTAGCCCTGAAAGCAAGGTGGACATAAACTTCATCAGCAATTACAAGAATTTTCGTCCTTTTTGCAGTTTCAGCAATTTAATTGCAATAAACCAGTTAATAGAAAACCCAATGCTTATTGTAACCATAAAACCAATTATGAACTGAAGAATACCAAACCTGTAGTAGTCTTCACATTTGCAAAAATTGAAGCTACTAGAAATGCCAATGAAATTTGCAAATTTACGTAGATGAAATAAAACACAAATTGGATGCTATAGTCATTGAGTGTGAAGAATTTCAAGCCTGAATCAAAATCAATAGTTTTGAAGTTAATTCTAAAAGTTTTAAAGATCTTCAGCCCTCTTTACCGGTACAATTTCTGCAAATAACTGAGAGTCAAAGGAAGCCTTTATATGCTGATTTTATGTTCTTTCCAACACCCTTTCACTATCATCCCAAAATTATAGGCTCTTTCATTTGGAAAACATAGCTCCCAACTTGAAAAATAGCTAGAAGACACACCTTGCCGCTTAAGATTTAGCAATAATTCAAGTGTTGCATTTATAGGAAATAATCTAGTGTTCTCCGTGTTACATCCAGCTCTTGCCTCATGGGTGCTGGCTCAAACTGCAACCAACAACAGACATGTACTTTGTGAGCTTTAGTGGCCACTGTAGTTTCAAGTGAGACAACACAAAAAATACGGTAAAAAAAATAACACCAAAGCTTGATTTCCTCCATTATCCTAATAATAATTATAATATGGCATGTGTTAAAAGTGCCTGTGTGTGTGTGTGTGCGTGCGCGCGCACGTGTGAGAGAGAGCTCTGAATAAAAGTGCAGCCTGAAAACAGTCATTTAGTGCAAAAAGTGTCCAACCCACTAACTAATCATACAGAGAATTTTTTCACGTAGAATAGTGGGCCCAGAGAATCAACTCATGTTTTCTTAAAAACCATGAGGTGATGAGTAGGTAAAAAATTTCTACCATAAATGGAAAGTAAAACAATGCCCAAGTAACAAGGAAAATTTAACAGTCACCACATCTAACTGTCAACACTGGTATAGGATATAACTAGATAGTTCAACATCAACCTTCATATAATTGACTGTACAAATGGTTCCACAAATCATAGCAAGGAGAGAGAGAGAGAAAGGAATGAAGAATTTGATGTATCAAATTCATCCTTACTCTGAGCTGATGGCTAGCCTAGAGGGGTGGGTTCTTGTATGCCCAAGCTCATAATGCAGGCTCAACCCCTAGCCCATATTATCAATGTATCACACGAACATAATAAGAATGTACTTAACATCAAACTGTCCTAGTTTAGAAAACATCATGAATCAACACCAAAGTCCCTAAAAAATATAATGAAAAACGATATCATGAATGGCAAGAATTAAAACATTAATCACATAGCTTTGTTTTCAGGCCATTTTCAAATATGCGGACACAGCATATGATTTAGAACACTTTGATTGTCTACTAAGACCATCTAAAAAACGAGGTACGCAGTCAATAGAAACAAGTTGTGAGTGCAATGAAACCTCAATTAGATAGCAAGTCATAGTGAAATTACAAACTCATTTAAATGCAGCTAATTCAATCTTCAGACTGACTTTTGGAAGTCCAAGAGAACAACTCTAAGAATGAAATTAGAAAACCAGAGTACAACTTGATCCTAGGATGCAAACCTCGAAATAAGAATACAAGAGCAAAACTACTGAAGCAAGCAAGCAAGAAGGGCTGCATTATTGCTTTTGGTTGCATGGCATATAAGTAAATCTATGTGTAAGGATAGAAATAATATATGATATATTTACAAATAATCAGGAAAACAGATACAATTGTAGCAAAGTCAACAGTCATCACAGTGCAGACAGTGCAGACAATGCAAATATTAAATTTGTCCCATGTCCATGTGATGTGATGTTAAACAGATGCGATCATCAGATATGTTGATGACAGTAACAAAGTTGGAGATCTTATTGATATGAATAATACCCTAAGACACTGGAAAATAAGAAATCTGGATGGAAACAAAAGTTGTAGAATTTGCAGAGCACTGAGGTTGGAGATGATAAACTGGTTCATTTGAAAAGAATGTTGGCTCAAGTCAATTGGTAGTATTCGTCATTGTATTTGATCCCTGAAGTGTTTCAAAAATTCATATTAATAGTGCAACAAAAACAAATAGCAAAAAGGCTAAAGACATACATATATTGTTATAACAAAAATGTAATAACCCTCACACTGTCCTAACCATACTCATATGCATTCATGTGATTTTGTCTTGTTAAGCTTGCATTTCAAGTCTTGTCCTTGTTTGCTTAAGTGTTACAGCATGTTTTGTGCCTTGCTTGGTGTGAGTTTAGCCGAGGTCATCTTTAGTCTAGAACTTCCTTGGAACCACTTTATTTGACCTCCACCTTCGCCCTAACATATTGGCCGAGATGTCATTATCTAGGCCGAGGTGTTCATCACCAAGGCCGAGATGTGTATTATCTAGGCCGAGATGTTACCTTTGCACCTAAGTGATCTTGTCCTGGAGTGGTGTGGCCTAGGCCATGGTGTGGCACATCTAGGCCAAGGTGTGGCACAGCTTAGTCAAGTGTTGTCCTTCCTAGCCGAGATCATTGTTTCCCTACTTGCCGATGTATTGTTCTTAGCCGAGATCATTACCCGCCAGAGTGCCCATGTCATCTTGCTTGTTCAACACACTTTGTCATAGTCTTGTCTTTTCACTCAGCCACCTTTTTGAGGAGAACCAACCCGGTAGTGCCACGTATCCCAGCTGAGGGTTAAGTCAGCCATCAGACCCAGAAAATATACATTTTGTATTATATCTTTGCCTTGTAGAGAGAGAGAAGCTCTAGGAAGAAGAAGAAGTTTTAGAGTGAGAGAACGTAGCCGAGATCATTGTTCCCCTACTTGCCGATGTCTTGTTCTTAGCCGAGATCATTACCCGCCAGAGTGCCCATGCCATCTTGCTTGTTGAACACACTTTGTCATAGTCTTGTCTTTTCACTCAGCCACCTTTTTGAGGAGAACCAACCCGGTAGTGCCACGTATCCCAGCTGAGGGTTAAGTCAGCCGTCAGACCCAGAAAATATACATTTTGTATTATATCTTTGCCTTGTAGAGAGAGAGAGAAGCTCTAGGAAGAAGAAGAAGTTTTAGAGTGAGAGAACGGACTTTTGAGCTTGATTCCTAGAGATCAGACCATTAGATTCGTGTATTGAGGTTAGATTCTTGATTTACTCTTGTTGTTCTTTATGTTTATCTAGCTGCATTGCACAATCGAACCTGTTTTGCATGACATGCATTGGTTTAAAGTTGGTTTTAGAAAGAGAAGATAGTGTTCATGTGTTTTGAAAAAAAAGTCTTGTTTGATCCGAAAGTTTGCCTTAAGATTTATGTTTTGTGTTTGTTCTCGTAAGATCCTTGAATATGGGTACCCAGGTCCATGTTTTTGAATTCATAGAATGAAACCTCAGATTTTGTAATAGCAAATTATGATCTTCATGTTCGACATGTTCTTCAAGAGAGGGAAACCCAGATTTTCCCGACCTCATTTCCTTGAATGTGGCCATCGAGACAACACCTCGGCAAGGAGGTGTGGGACCTCGGCCTAGACCTGGTAGTCGCCCAGCATGTTTTCCCGAGATGAGAAACAGTGTTTTGTTTTGACTTAGCTTGGCTTTGAAGGATGCCGAGATCATCTGTATGCATGTGAACTTGTTTGAAAGTGCATTCAACAGACTTTGCCATGTGTTTGTAGGACTTGGACTTGCCTTGACCCCGATGTCTGAAGAGCTATGTGAGTGGTATTTTTAATAAAGTTATGTTATTAAGTTTTGATAAAGTTTTGCTTTGCTTGTTTTGGAAAAGTATTTGTTAAGCATGAATGACTATCCCTATTTTGTGTATCAAGTATTAGCTTTGGTTTTGACAATCTTGAAAAGTCCGTACGTTCTAGGGGACTATAAACATTTGTAGCACAATCTTGAAAAGTCCGTATGTGCTAGGGGACTATAAGCATTTGTAGCACAATCTTGAAAAGTCCGTACGTGCTAGGGGATTATAAGCATTTGTAGCACAATCTTGAAAAAATCCGTACGTGCTAAGGGACTATAAGCATGTGTAGCACAATCTTGAAAAGTCCGTACGTGCTAGGGGACTATAAGCATTTGTAGCACAACATTTGTTAATGTCACCCCTTGGAACTTGAAAGCCTTGAAAGACTTTAATTGTTGAGACTTGAAAGATTTGTTAGAGAAACTTGATTTGGGGTATGTTGGACACGCCTACTAATTTGGACAAGCAAAGTCTCTAAACAATTGCAATTATTATTGTTTGGTAGACTTAAACATAGCTTAATATCAGTTTCAACTTTCAACATACTCAATGCTGACTGACAATCCCTAGTTTTAAAGATTTTTTTATCTTTTGTTCTGTTACCTACCCAATCTTCGTCAGCATATCTCAAACACTTTGATAATGATAGCACGAATACTTCTACAAGAGAGTCGTGTTTGTATTATACGCATACTTGTATCATACCGATACTCCTCGGATACTCATGAATGCATATCAAAATCCAAAGGATTAGAGTTCAAAATCACTTTCGAAAGAAAAATGATATATAAACCTATTTTCTAGGATCTTATCCTCTAGAGTAATTTTTTGTATAGTTAAAATTTAATTCTATAAAGGTTGATCTACTTTCTAGGCTAAAAAATGTATAAATAAGATAATTGTTTGATAATTAAAGAAGACGTAAAAGAAAGAATCGTCTTAAATATTTAAATAGACTATCCCATCATTAAATTTAAAAAATAGATTTAATTTTTTAATTTAAATAGCATCACCCATTTAAAAAGCAATTATACCGGCTATATTTAGTTGTGTGTCTCCTTTACAAATCATAACTGGTTACAATCTCAGATCTAAACTTCAAACTACTATAAAGTGAAAACTTGAACCCCCAACTCTCTCTCTCTCTCTCTCTCTCTCTCTCAACTCATCATCTTCTCCGTGTTGTAACGAAGTATGATTTTCCTCAAAAACTTCTTCATGTGTTTACTCTCTTAAAAGTTGTTTAGTTTTTGTTTTTTCCATATTGAAACTTATATCATTGAACGCCCAGTTTACCAGTGCCGCCAACGTGCATGTTATCTACCATGAAAGTGATTTTTTCTTTCAAAACGAAAAAAGCTGATAATTATTTTAGACATAGCGAGAATTATCGTACAGCTTATCAACATGTCAACTGTATGTCTGAATATTAAAAGATTTCATATATTTTATACGAAGTGGATACTGTTTTATTTTAGATGAATTTTGCTGTTGATTTGAGTTTTGTGAACAGCGGGTTGACGGTGGGGAGAGTGAGGTAAAGTCTATTACTGTTACATAATTTTGTCTTTTGACGTGTCAGAAATAATTTTTAAATAAAATATCTTTATGATATTTATTTTTATCAAATTAAATTTATTTTTTAAAAAAACAATTTAAAATTTTTTCTCAGTAACAAATCAAAAAAAAACTGTTAATCTCTTCAACAGTAACATATGATACATTAGTCACATGAGTGTTTGGTTAATTTTTTTTGTTTTGGTAGAATTTTTGTAACCTTTTTTTTTTTTTTTTTTTTTTTTTTTTTTTTTTTTTTTTTTTTTTTTTTTTTTTTTTTTTTTTTTTTTTTTTTTTTTTTTTTTTTTTTTTTTTGGTCTCCCATTTGAAACAGGGTTACATGGAAAAACCAACAGACAAATCTTACATGGACGAGATAGCTCCTAATTTTTTTGAGTGAGTTTTGTATTTTCATAATATAAAAATGTGAATGTCCATAATTTTTTTATTGATTTATAAATAATAAAAAAGGAAGAAGAAAAATAATAAAAATAAATGTGAATATTCACATTTGTAACCCCTCGATAACATTAAAAATTAAAAAGGAATAACCTTTTAAATATGGTACCCAAAATTGTATTTTTTTCACAAATATAAATATTTGTTTACCAAATACATTGTTAAAATTGGCCTAAAAATTTTAAAGATCTATAAAAAGCATGTGTATGATGGACATTTTTTTACAAATACTATAATTTTCCCACTATGAATGTGTTACTGTTGAGATTGGGCTGATTTTTGGGTGAATGCCTACAGGAGTGGATTTCTGTTTTATTGTTTAGGTGTTGTCCTGTTGGGCTTTGGTTGAGTTTGTGTATTATTTTTGTTGAGTTTTTGGTGCTATTTATATTTGTAGATTTTATAGTCTTGCCTTGACATTTAATTGACATTAAAAAAAAAAAAATTCATTTGAGTAAAAATGTGAATTTTTTAGAAAATTTTTAATGAAAAAATGTTATACATTATCGTATAAAATATTACAGACAAAAATAACTAAATTTATATCTTTTCTTAATATAAATTAAATTTGTATGAAAGTCCATATGAATTATATTCTTGCCCAAAGAAAAAATGCTAATGTTTCTCTCATTTGTTTTTTTAACTTTCTTTCATTTTTTTCATCTACATGGTCTCCTATTCCAAGAAGTTTAGAATGATGTCTACTAAATTACTATTATAAACTCAGCTCTTCAGTATCCAAGAATAAAGCCCTACTAGTTGGATGCCATAGCTAAAAATATCAGGGCTTATCTAGTTATCTTGATTGAAATTGGCTGTGATTATTGAATTAAAAGTCTTGTTAACAAATATTCTAAACACATCTATATAGCAAAGCAGCTGGTTTTTTGAAAAGTGTCTTCAATTTTAAGGTGAAGATATTCTCTGTGTTTAGTTGAGGGATTTGGGAAGTGATTTGGAAAGAAAAAAAAAAAAAGTGCGTGAAACTAGATGAAATGGAAGTATGTTTTATTTATATTTCATCTATCTTTTTTTTCTTCCATTTCCAAATTTTTTAATCAAACACGGCGTTTCTAATTGTCTAGCTTAATAGTGTCTTTTTGCTGAGAGATTTATTGGCAAACCCTCCACCATTGGATATGGAAAAATTATAGTTTGTTCCAAGGGTAAATACAAGGGGTGGTGCCCTAAATTGAATTTTATTGGCTAAAATACTTGAACCCATCGCATTTGCTGATTCACAATAATTTGATGACACTTTATTTATTTCTTTTCACAATGGAAGGCACTCCCTGCGACTTTCTTTTTTTCTTTAAAATGAGTGATTTCTTCGTTGCAGGTTTGTAGTGCCACAACATCCTAAGTAACCTTCGTTTTCAAATTAATTCAAATCATGGACAGTATCATCATCTTTGGTTATGTAAGCTTCTTTTTTTTTTTTCCTTAAATTTTATTTTTTGAATTGAAGCCAAATCTTTAGTTGTTATATCTAATTTTTCACATAACCAAATGTATTTTTATTATATTATACATATGTTGAAGAAAACGGTAATATTAGATCCCTACACTTGTTTTTATTTAATCTACATTTTCTTATATTAATTTTTGTTTTAGCTTACAAATGTCTTTCTATATATACACAGGTCAAGTTTCTTCGAAAAAGAAATGTCCGCGTTGTGATCCTCAGTGAGCGGGACCTTAGTATCCTCTGCATTCGTTGGATAAGCCTACTAATCCAATTTATTCGCTAATCATTTTTTTATTAATATTTTTTATTTTTTGAAAGGAAAAGAAAAAGACAAAGGCAAAGGCAAAATCTCACGAAAAGGGACATGATGCACGGAAGGACATGAAAATGCACGACAAGTGGTATGAACCATTTCTTTTAAAGTTTGTTTTGTAGCATATGTAAAGCGAATCATTGGGAAATGTGTACATTTTGAAACATGCATAATCTATACTTGTGAAAATGACGATTGTGCTCTTAAGGCTTTTAAGTGTTTAGAGTTTGTGGTTCCTGCTAAATGATTATATAGATTTTTTTTGTCAATTATTGTAATATAACCTTTTTCCAATTTTTTTGAGTTTCTTTAAACTGAAATTTTTTTTTGGGTGAGGGGGGGGGGGGTTAGCATGTGTCGTTTACAATAACATCCATAATGAATAAAGTAAGAAGAAATGATTAAATTACACTTTGTAAAAAACAATATGCTTGAAAAAATCATTTAAGATCTTTTAGAAGAATATAAAATTTTGCAAATAGAAGAGAGGGGGGGAGCCATAATCAACTAGACAAATATAAATGATGACTGGACTTCTTTAAAATAAATAAATAAACTGATACCAGCAAAGAGAGGGGAATAGCTTTTAAAAAATTACACAAAGGAAGAAAGATGGAAATAAATTGAAAAGTGTTTTTTTTTTTTTTTAAGTGCGTATATCTGCTGATATAAGTTTTTCATTAATAATTTAATTTATGATCAAATCACACTTTTGTAGGATTGGGATGAAAAAGCCATAGAGCTCAATAGGATAAATACAACTACATTGCTCCTATGGAAGTGTAATAATAAGGTATTTTTAGTCCATACTGTTTCAATATGCATCTTTCATTCTAACAATATTAGATTGCCATGCATGCTATTCACTGAAAAAAGTATATAGAAGTTGATACATGAACATTTCAAAAAGTGATGAAGAATATTTTTAAAGGTATTGATGGTTAGAAGCATCGGATTGATGTTGAAATGTGGCACATTGAGGCTCCTTAATCTATACATCCTAGTCTGATACAGTTGTAACTTGGTTTAGTAATATGCAGCAAGTTAAGTTCTGTCTTAGGACTGGTGGTTGAGTGTGGAAGGTCTGGGTTTGAAGTAGCAATGGTGGCTGAGCAGCGTGTAAGGTATGATCTGGTCTACTATCCAGGTGCAGGTTCAGTCTGTTTTATCTGTTCCGTTGTTGTGCTTATATGGATTACAAATGGACTGAGGCCTTGTTGTTCTGATTACAATTGGACTGGAGCATGGTATTACTGATATAGTATACAAAGTGTTATTCTTGTTTTTGTTTTGTTGGAGCCTCATACCTGAATTGATGCAATGGGGGTTGAGTCTGGCTTGGGAGACGTATCTAACTCTGGTTTTTGTATTGATGCAAACCTGATGAATCTGTCCTGGTTTGGTGGATGAGTCTGCATTGAGGCAATGATGTCTGTCTCTGTGATTATATATTTGGTGGCGGAATCTGTTCTAGTTTATTTTTTGGTGTTGAGTTGAGTTTGTTTTGGTGGCTGAAGTGTTGTAGTTTCTCGATGTTTCGTTGGCTGTCCTGAGTTTAGTACTAGAATCGATGTAATAGGGGTTGATCTGTCCTGATGAATTGATGCAATGGTTGTTCTGATGATGAACCTTTCCTGGTTTGGTGATTGGGCTGCCAAGATATGGATCAAGGTTTCTTCAATGGTTGTGGCTTCTATGTTAATGACCTTGTGTCTAACATGCATCTAGTGTAATTTTGCATTAGGTATGGCCCTGAGGTCTAATGCTACTGATCTGTGATCTGCTCAGCAAAGCTTTTGGTTGGTCTTGTGGGTTGTTGTGGTGGTTTGTGTTGTATGTCTTTGTTAGCATTGGAGTTCTTATGTGTGCTTGGCTGTGTGTCCTCTATTTTGTTTTTGTTTGTTTGTTTGTTTTTTTTTTTTTTTTTTTTTTTTTTTTTTTTTTTTTTTGCGGTTGGTTACTCACCAACTCTTGATGGTGTGCTAGCAACTGATTGGGTGGGCTTATCGGTGCCAACCTAGTTGGGATTGGTTTGTTTTCGCTTTGATGCTTTTTGCACTCATTGTTTTCTTTATTGATGTAATTCTCTTTGATTCATCAATAAAATTTTCTTTTGCTGATCAAAAAAAATATTTCTATCTTGACAAGGTCTGTAACACCCTCAAAATATAGTATGGGACAACCATTCACAAATTCCATAAGCATAAGAGAAATATTAACTTTTCATTCATCAAAGTCTGCTTTACAAAGATATTACATGTAACTCTAACTGCAAATAACAAGGTGAGTGCCCTATGGGCTTACATCTTTACAAGTCAGCACTTGGTTACAACAAAAGAAGAGTTCCAACTCTATTACATGTAAAGCCCTCGGCTTGAATTTACATTAAACACAAACAAAATATGGAAAAAGAAGCCTTCAGCCCCTAGACCTCCCAAGCTATGTCCTTGGAGGCGGCATGTCACCTGCACCTGAAAATGGTGTCCCAAGTAAGATGAGCCAAAGCTCAGTAGAGATATTCTAAACAACATATGAGAATTAGCTAGGACATAAGCATCGAATAAATGTGGGATGTTCTTAACCGACATATATATTCTTTCCAAGAACAATCAATACAGATAACCAATATCTCAATTCATTTCTATTTATCCATTCCGGGTAAATTCATTAACCAAATTCATTATTATCAAACAGCCAAAATGAGACTACAACTCAATGGTTCACAATTCAATACATTCAACAATCCAACACTTCTATTTCTTGCCATTTTACGAAACTACGTCCAAGGGAACCGACACCTATAGATATAAGATTTCGGGACTTGCACCCTGGACACTCTAGCCAACTTAATTATCAATGGTGTCCATCTCCTATCTCCTCCCAAACAATGGAGTACATCCCCTATCTCCTCCTATTCAAAGATATATATACAATGTATTTAAACACATGTCATATACAATGACTCATTCATCCACATATTCAATGGTTTAAATCAACCTGTCATATTCAATGACATAATAAAATTAATTAGTTTTAATTTTCCTAATCATCATGCATTTTCTACAACAATCATAACTATCCTCCACCGATAGCCCAAAACAGATATTTCTAAACAGATAAATAAATCTATCAGCAGATAATTTATCAATTTTTCCATAGGTGAGTAATTTATTAATCCAACTACACCATTTAATCACATGTTCCTTCAATTCCACAATTTCTATGCCAATCTCCTTATTTATACAAAATAACTTATTTAATTCAAATTAGGGCAAATCTCCCCCTTTATCAAACATTACACCTAAGACCAAATTTCCTCAATCCTTTTCAAGCCATAACATATTCAAGACCTCTCAAGCCCATAAGGAACCCAAATAGAAAACCCCTCTTCTATACATATAGAAACCAACCAAAAGTTCACAAAGACCTTCCCAAACCCCACTATTTATACAAGATGACAATATCTATGTTAAAACCATATTTAAGAGTAGAACATCTCCACCTCAAGTGTAGAAGCTCAAAGGAGAAGAAGAGAGAAACCCAAAGATGCTCCAAATCCCACCATTTTTGGATCAAAAGGAAGCCCACGCAATGCTCTACCTTTTTAACAAAGGGAGTAGGGTAGAATGACCCTAGAATAAGGAGTATTTGTAGAGAGAATGAGTATTTTAGAGAGAGGAGCCGTCGATTTAGGGTTTTGAAGATAGAAGAGGGTCAAAAATGGTGTAAACCATCTCTGCTACGAACTGATATGCACGAGGCTCGCTCGAGCGAAGGAGTTGTCGCTCGAGCGACCAGACACAATAAGTGGCCTCGCTTGAGCGCAAGAAGAGTCGGTCGAGTGCACAATGCAAAGGTTTAGGTCCGCCACAAACGCAGACATACGCTTGAGCGTAAGAAGTCTCACTTGAGCGCAAGAACTCTCGCTCGAGCGAAGAACACCAACCTCCAGGTCTCACAGAGTCGCAGACGCACGCTCGAGTACAAGATACCTCGCTCGAGCGCAAGAAATCTTGCTCGAGCGAAAGTTGCGTCTGAAAAGAAACCTGAAGACCCTCAATCGATGCTCGATCGCTCGAGCGAAGAAGCAAATACCCGAGGCTCGCTCGAGGGCAAAAAGCCTCGCTCGAGTGAAGAAGCCAAAACCTGGGCAGCAACCACTTGCACCAACTCAACACCAACCTGTTCCAAACTCACCCAACACAACCCAAAACTCAATTTCAAAGAATTAAAGGGAGGAAACAAGAAATAGACGACAATATACAACCACGGAACCTGAGTCCGGAACACAATAAAGGTCGGGGTAAAACCTGGAGCGCTATAACCTTCCCCCTTAAAGAATTTCGTCCCTAAAATTTAATACAAGTTTCAAAATCATGGTTATTCAATTTCCAATGTGATTTCAATTCAACATTCACCATCATGACCCACCTACCGGTCATTCCGTCTCTTCTCAAGAGAACAAATCCACAACATACACAACTCATCATATATTATCAATAGGCTTATTTTGAGATTTAACAAATTTTCAACACATATATCTCATGTTTCCAAACATATTCAATGTTTATAACAAGTTTACATTTCCGAAACTTAAATAACATATGCAATGTTCAAATTTAACTGGTGTTTTCAATACACACTCAACATTCACAATGTGTTACAGTCTCAAAACATATACAATGTTCTTATAGTTCATCAACAAAACAAAGTTTTCAACATATACTCAAACATCAACAAATAGGTCTGGATATTTCTCTCGAACGTCCAATTCACATTCCCAAGTTGCTTCCTCAACCCCGTGATGTTTCCACAATACTTTGACCAAGGGAATCGTCTTGGTTCCGTCTATCCAAGACTCGTATCGGTCTCTCCTCATACAAGGCATCCTCATCTACCTCTAAGTCGGTCTAATCCAACACATGCAATGGATCCGGCTCATACTTCTGAAGCATACTAATATGAAACACATCATGCACTCTGGAAAGTTGCGGAGGCAACGCCAAATGATATGCAACCTCCCCAATCCGCTCAAGGATCTTAAAAGGACCAATAAACCGAGGGGATAACCTCTCACTCTTCCCAAACCTCATCAAACCCCGTATATGTGATATTTTCAAAAAGACATGATCACCCACCTCAAATGACAAAGGTCTCCTCCTACGGTCGACATAACTCTTTTGGCGACTCTGGGCTGTAACCAACCTCTTACGAATAAGTGCCACTTTCTCCGTCGTTTCCCGAACAAACTCTGGACCCAACAAAGGTGCATCACCCATCTCAGCCCAACACACTGGAGATCTATACAATCGGCCATACAAGGCCTCAAACAGTGCCATGCCAATACTCAATTGGAAACTATTATTGTAAGCAAACTCCACTAAGGGTAGGTGTCTCTCCCACGGCCCCTTAAAGTCAAGGACATAGCCTCGTAGCATATCTTCAAGTATCTGAATAGTGCACTTGGACTGCCCGTCAGTCTGAGGCTGGTAAGCCGTGCTAAAAGTCAATCTAATGCCCAAGGCACTCTACAAACTCTGCCACAATCGGGCAGTGAAACGCGGATCTCTATCTGAGACAATCGACACTAGGACCCTATGTAACCTCACTATGTCCTGAATATACAAATCAACAAGGTAATCTACCGAATCTCTTACACGCATAGGAATAAAGTGCTTCGACTTAGTCAACCGGTCCACTACCACCCAAATCGCATCACTACCCCGTTGAGTCCTCGGAAAACCCATAACAAAATCCATCGTGACATGCTCCTACTTCCACTCCGCTATAGGCAAGGGTTGCAACAAACCCGATGGCCTTTGATGTTCGGCCTTCACTTGTTGACAAGTAAGGCACTTTGATACAAACACTACCACATCCTTTTTCATACGTCTCCACCAAAACTGGCGACTGAGATCATGTTACATCTTTGTGCCTCCCGGATGCACCGCAAGGCGTGAATGATGAAACTCTCAGAGAATTTCCTCTCGGCAAGACTCCGGCACAAAGAAGCGGTCTCGGTACCTCACACTCAGGTCGGGATACACAGTCAAAACCTTCTCTACATTCCCACTGGAGATTTTCTCCCGGAGGGATTCTACCTCAAAGTCACCCTTCTGTGCTTCTAACACTCGGTTCACAAGTGTAGGTTGTGCAACTACAGAAAACAAAGCAGCAAATTCAACAGACTGGCCTAGATGCAAGTCAAACTCACCAAGGGCACCCAACATCTCCCATTCCCGGATAGCTATACAAGCTACACTATTGATGGATTTCCTACTTAGGGCATTGGCCACAACATTGGCCTTTTCCGGATGATAGTGCAACTCGAAATCATAATCTTCTATGTACTCCATCCACCTTCTCTGCCTCAAATTGAAGTCATTCTGTGTAAACAGATACTTCAGACTTTTATGATCAGAAAATACCTCAAACCTCTGACCATACAGGTAGTGCCTCCAAATCTTCACGGCAAAAATAACAACTGCTAACTCTAGATCGTGGGCAGGATAGTTCCTCTCGTGTGTTTTGAACTACCGCGAGCCATAGGCTACTACTTTCCCCTCTTGCATTAGTACACAACCAAAACCCTCTCGTGAGGCATCACAATACACTGAATAGCCTAAACCTCTCTCCGGAATAATCAAGACTGGAGTGGTGGTAAGTCTAACCTTAAGCTCTTGGAATGACTTTCACAAGTCTCACTCCACACAAATTTGACCCCTTTTCGTGTCAATCTAGTCAAAGGCAAAGCTAGTCTGGAGAAATCTTTTACAAACCGACAGTAATACCCGGCTAACCCCAAGAAACTACGGATCTCGAAAACATTCTTAAGTTGTGCCCAATCCTGCACCGCCTCTATCTTGGATGAATCCACAGTCACCCCTTCCCCGGATACTATATAGCCTAAGAACTTAACCTCTCTTAGCCAGAACTCACATTTTCCAAACTTAGCATACAATTTATAGGCTCTAAACAACTCCAGCACCACTCGCAAGTGTTCTTCATGCTTCTCCTCAGAGGATGAATAAATTAGAATGTCGTCCATAAAGATGACTACGAAGCGATCTAAGAACTCCCGGAATATCCGGTTCATCAAGTCCATGAACACAGCCGGTGCATTGGTTAGCCCAAAAGGCATCACCAGAAACTCGTAATGGCCATACCGTGTACGGAATGTTGTCTTCGGGATATCCTCCTCCCTAACTTTCACCTGATGGTAACCCGATCTCAAATCTATCTTGGAGAAACAACGGGATCCTTTCAACTAATCAAACAGATCATCTATACGAGGCATAGGGTACTTGTTCTTAACCGTAACCCGATTCAATTTTTGGTAATCAATACAAAGGCTTAAGGCCCCATCTTCCTTCTTAGCAAAGAGGGCCGGTGCTCCCCCATGCGAAGTACTAGGGTGAATAAAATCCTTATCTAACAATTCCTAGAGCTGAACCTTCAGTTCACTCAACTCAGCTGGGGCAAAGCGATACGGTGCCATGGAAATCGGTGCCGTGCCAGGTACTAAATCAATAGAGAACTCGATCTCCTTGTAAGGTGTTAAACTAACAAGATCCTCTGAAAAAACGTCTGAGTACTTACAAACCACTCTTGGCAACTCAACCTCGGCCTTATCACACTCATTACTCATAAAGCTAGCGAGAAGACAACTAAGTTCACTCCGCCCTCGCGGATCATATACCGGTGGTAAAAATCTACTAACCCGATCCCTTAAGAAATAAAACCAATCGCCGCTCAAGGTACATACAGTAACCCTCTGGCGGTAGCAATCTATAATAGCCTGGTATGACGATAACCAGTCCATACCCAAAATGACATCAAAACCAGACATATCCATCAACACAAAAGAAAATGGAAGCCGACGATCGGCGACCTCTATATCACAACCCCGACACCCCTATTTTAGAACCATATCATCCCCAATAGGTGATACAACACAAATATGAGATACTAACTGTGCCAACTCCAACCCCAAAACAGATGCAAATGCAGAAGACATAAAAGAGTGGGATGCACCCGTATCAATTAACACATTAGCAACCGAGTTGGAAAACAGAAAGGTACCTCTCACTACTAATGGAGTAGGTACAAGACCCGGCGTTGTAACAGCATACACGCGCCCCGTAGGCCTCTGATCCACCCGCTCCCCTCTCGGAGCATAAGATTGCTGCATAGACTGAGCCGAAGAGGCTCCCTGATTGGCCCTCGAGGCCTGAACTGACTGAATTGGCTGGTGACTCTATGTCTACCTCGAACCAAACGTACTAGATGTGTCACCCAACTATGGGCAAAAGCTCTTCAGCTGCCCCGCCTGCCCACACTGATAACAAGTGAGTGGCTGGCCTCTGCCCTGACTCTGGCCTTGAGAACGAGCCGAAGATGAGGCTGCTCGCTGCCTTTCTTCCCTCTGTGGGCAAACTAGAGACTTGTGGCCCAACTAACCACATTTGTAATAGGTGATGTCTCCCTAACCGCCTCTCCCAGAACCCAAACTCGGTACTGGAAAGGTAGACCTCGAATGCACTGCCTAGGACTACTGAGGGTTAGAGCCCCTCTACCTCTTACCGTCCCCCTGACCCTCTTGACTCCCTCTGTAGCCCCTCATCCTTTCCTCCTCTGCATGCATAATGGTCTCAAGGTGGGCAGTAGCCTCCACAAGGCACCCATACTCCCTAATCATGAACCCAGCAACTCTAAACATGAGTCCGGTCCTCAATCTCTTCTCGAACTCCAGCCAATGGCATTCCTCAGTCACCATTAACTCAGGTATGAACCTCGACAGACTAATAAAGGTGGCCTCAAGCTCTGCCACTAGTGTATTCAACTACTTAAGCTGAGAAAACTGATCCCTCAACTTCTCCCTCGCCGTAGCAGGTAAGTACTTGTCCTAGAAAGCTTCATCAAAGGCCTCCCATGTTCCTCCAATGCGCCCCTGCGCATAATTCCACCACTGACCCGCGTCTCCCTTCAGCTGGAGGGACGCCAAGGTCACCCGCAAGCCCCCCGTCTTCGATGCCGAGCATCTTAAACGTCTTCGTCATCTGCTCAAGCCACACATCGGCCATCAGTGGCTCCTTAGGATCTCCCAAAAATTTATCCCATTTCGATCGAAAAAACTCCCTCTTTAGAAAGGACGGCCCTGCCTCGACTACTTGTGCATGGACTTGATTCTCCGCCTTGAGAATGTCTATAGATTCTTTCAATGCTTCAGCCATTTCACAGGCTAAGGCGCCCATGGCCTGCTGACCTACTGGTTTGGCCACGTTGGCCTAACCAACTCCTTCCTCATGCCCCAGAATCTCATCCGATATAGGCATCTCTTGCCTCCTAGGCCTACCACACCTACCACCACGAGCTCGTCCTAAAATCCTAAAAAAGGTGACAGAAGAAATTAGCACATTTACAAATGTGCCGAAGCTATCTCACTCGCGTCCTAATACAATGGACAACCGTAATTCACTCCACGTAAGCACATAATCACATAAACACATACGAATTTCGTCTCTGGAAAATGACCGTCCCGTGGCGTCGTTAGAGTTCCAGTTAGAAACGGCAGTGATCAAGTGCCTTTCCAACAGGACTCCCAGAAACCCATATACCTGATCAACAACCTAGAAACTAAATTCCGTACCCATATAGTCACATAAACATGTTATCACATAAGCACATAACATCATACATAAGTCTCTAACAAGCGAGACGAACCCATTGTCGTACTAACACTTCCCACGTACCCAAAGTATTCAAACCCGGTACGCTTTGATACCAAGTTGTAACGCCCTCAAAATACAGGATGGGACAACCATTCACAAATTCCATAAGCATAAGAGAAATATTAACTTTTCATTCATCAGAGTCTGCTTTACAAAATATTATATGTAATTCTAACTGCAAATAACAAGGTGAGTTCCCTACGTGCTTACATCTTTCCAAGTCAACATTTGGTTACAACAAAAGAAGAGTTCGAACTCTATTACATGTAAAGCCCTCGGCTTGAATTTACATTAAACACAAACAAAATATGCAAAAAGAAGCCTTTAGCCCCTAGACCTCTCAAGCTATGTCCTTGGAGGCGGCATGTCACCTGTACTTGAAAATGGTGTCCCAAGTAAGATGAGCCAAAGCCTAGTAGAGATATGATAAATAACATATGAGAATTAACTGAGACATAAGCATCGAATAAATGTGTGATGTTCTTAACCGACATATATATTCTTTCTAAGACCAATCAATACAGATAACCAATATCTCAATTCATTTCTATTAATCCATTCCGGGTAAATTCATTAACCAAATTCATTATTATTAAACAACCAAAATGAGACTACAACTCAATGGTTCACAATTCAACACATTCAACAATCCAACACTTCTATTTCTTTCCATTTTACGAAACTACGTCCGAGGGAACTGGCACTCATAGATATAAGATTTCGGGACTTTCACCCTGGACACTCCGGCCAACTTAATTATCAATGGATTCCATCCCCTATCTCCTCCCAAACAATGGAGTACATCTCCCATTCAAAGATACATATACAATGTATTTACATATAAAGACTTAACAAAAGGCCATGTAAAGAGTTCACATTCATAGTTCTTCTGTATACAAGTCCAAGTCATATCGATACATATAAAAAGTTCACAACCCAAAATTTACATATTAGTCAAGTGTTCAACAAAAGCCACCAAAGACTTAACTAAATTGTGGCATCAAAGGAACTCTTCAAAAGGACAAAAGGCTCCAATTTTGGAGGCTTAGCAAAACAGGTCCCACAAAAGTTTCCCCAATCATAATAATAGAACGGCCTCGGGCCCAATTATAATAATAGAAACAGAATGACCTCAAGTCCATTTCATATGCCATAGTGATCCAATATGCAATCATCTCCAATAAAACAAAAAGGCCCCGTTTGTTTTCAGTGATAGAAGGGAGGGGATTGATAGTGAGGAGATTAATAGTGAGGGGATTGTTAGTGAGGGGATTGATAGTGAGGGGATTAGTAAAATTGTGTTTGTTTGATAACCATTAGAGTAGTAATAGTTCATGTTTATTTTGAGAGATAGGGATGGGATTAACCATGTGAAATTTCACAAATACCCTTATTGCATATTATTAAATTTGGACTTATACCAAGTAAAGAATAAATAAATTTTTACTCAATATTATTCTTCTTCTTTTTATATTTTTTTTAATATTAAAGAATCTAATTATCAACAAATTTATTTATTCAATGTTTTTAAAAAAAATTTTTTTAATATTAATGGGTCCAATAGCAAAGCAAATTTGCCACCCAAATAGTAGATTTGCACCCCATTTGATACCTCATTTGATAGAAATTATAATAAATTTCACAGGGCATCATTTTAAATTGTAATAGATTATTTTACTCATGAGAAAATGCATCAAGAGAAAATGCATATGTAAATGAGCCCATGATGTAGTATTGCAATCTTTGGAACTTAAGATAAAAACCATCAGTTTCTACAACAACAGAAATTCCACACAGAAAGCAACATAATATGGAGTCTTTATAATAACTTGGGGATATATATCAACAGCTAAAAGAACAAGATTGATATAGAGGCCAAATAAATCACTGTAATGTGCAATTCAATAGAATAAACTTGACTTTAAACATTGACTACCTGAGAAATTCCTGCACATCACAGTAAGGACTCTGCCTGTGATTATGTTCATAAAACATAGTACATAAAAGCACACTTTCAGTAAGTCTAGCATTTCTTTGTGACAAATTTTTCCACAGCTAGGCATTTTTTGGGGGAAAATCTGAATCCCTGATTCTATAATTAACAATTTGACCAAATTAATTTTGTGTAAAGAGTCTAATTGCCCAAAATAAGAAAAAGCCCCAATTCCTGACTCTATAAAATACCCACATAGAACAAGTCAGCATTCTCAACAAATAGCAATAGTAAGTGCCCTACTGCACAACAACAATAATACATGAACTGCAGATTTTCTACTACCAAGTTATAAAAACCAGCCCAACACAAGAGCAACATTTACTCAACAAAAAGACCATCATAAAGTATTGCAGCAGCAGAAACTACCTAACCTATAATATTTATACATCACATAATATATTATAAGTCATGTGGGAAACAAAAAGACCATCATACAGTAGATGTCACATTTAAATATGACCTTTCAATAGCAAAGAAACCCACTCCATCTTGTCATTCTTATCTAAATTGAAAAACAAGTCAACTTTGTCTTCATCTTTCACTATCATAGATGCTGCCATCAATCTTTAGGTATTACTCATTAGCAACTTCAGAAGTTTTGCATTAACCAACCTCCTTTGTTGGGATAGGTCATGTGAGCAATCTCCACCATCGTAGTATTAGTATTCTCAATGTATGATCCAAGATTTTTTGCCATCTCTGATAGTTCAGTGGGAATCCTCTCAGTAGGTCGAGCCCGCTTTTTCCCAGTTTTAGTAGAGTCAGCACGGTTAGGAACATTACCTGCAGTAGACATTTGTAGACACCCCATTTTGACCGACCTTAAGACTCAGACGTCACCAACGGAGCGCTTGGTGATGTTGCATATTGTGCCCATTCTGAGGTTTCAGAGTCTCGGCTGCGAGCCTTGCCTCCGGACTTCGGGGCTCTTTTTTTGCGCCTTGCCTCGGTTTGCGAACCAAATCCTGTTTTCTCTATTTTCTCTTCTCGAAGGGAGAGAGAGGTCTCGTAGATCATCTCTCAGTGGCCGTAGGCTACGTTTCGTGGTCGTAGGCCATTTTGCTCGTTTGGAGCCCGGTTTCTGATTTTCGGAGCCGTCGGCCATGTGCCTCGGTTCGGGACCGCTTAACTACCTCTGTTTACTCCGGTTATTGGCACACATCTTGTTTCCTCCCTTTAGAGGAACACTGTGGCCCTGGAGACCACCTTCGTGGTCATACGCCACTTCCGGTGCCTAACAGCCTATTTTCGGGACCCCGAACCGCACGTTTTGGGCCCCCGAACCTTCGTTTTGCATCCGTTTTGGTCCATTTTTGGTAGAGACCCTATTTTAATTGTTAGGGAGGTGGTAGGATGGTGGCCGGCCACCACTTCCCCTGAAAAGCCAGTTCTCTCTTTTTCTCTCTCCAAAAGCCGATTTTTCTGATAGAAAGCTGGTTTTTCTCACTTTTGAGCCACATTTTCTGGCTTTTCATACTACCATTGTGTTGTGCTCATCTGGGAGGCCACCAATATGGGTAGACCGGCCAGAAATTCACCTTGACCCTTTTGAACCTTGCTTAAAAGCTAGCTTTTATCTCTCCTGGGTCACTTTTTCTAGTTTTTCTCTACAGGGCTGTGTTCTACTCATCTGGGAGGCCACCTTTCTGGGTAGGCCGACCAGCAATTTTGCTTGAACCTTTTGACCCTTGGTGGGCTGACCAGGGGGAGTGGCCGGCCGGCCACTTGAACTGGCCGGCCTGCTTATTGCTTTTGCCGTTTCTGAGTGTAATCTAGCTGTGCCAGCTGGAGACCATTTGGTGCATCCTCCATACACGTTTATGGAGGATCTTTGAAGCTTCCAAGAGAAGCTTTGGCCTCTATTCTCTATAAGAGAGGCCCCTCTCTTCATATCTAGGGGTGAGACATTTTTGGCCAAGGCACATAACCTCCCACCTCCATTGCTACTATTCCAAGCTCCAAAAACCTTTCTTGGTCCATTTACACTACAACCCTTAGCACCACACCTCCATCATCCATTCCAACACCTTGGAAGCCATTTGCAGAGGTTGGAAGCTCATCAACGTGGTCCAAAAGCTGCTGGAGGTCGGCTCTTCAAGGGTAAGTCCTCATTTCTCCCATTTTTGCATTATTTTTCCCTATACCTTAGCTCAATTTGCAAGCATTTTCGAGCCTTGGTGTAAACTAAAGATAGTCTTATTTTGGGCTCTTATTCATGTTTATTTCAGAACACTTTTCTATTTGAGGCCTCCTACACCCTTGCATGCTTTACCCCTCTTTGTAGGCCTATTTTGCATCATATCTTGGTCCTACTTGTGAGCACTTTCGAGATTTGCTATAAACTGTAAAGTGACTTATTTTGAGCCCTTTTTCAATTTTGTTTAAGGGCACTTTACTGTTTGAGGTCATCTACTTCCTTGTTTGTTCAATCTCTCTTTTAGGGCTATTTTTGCATCATACTTTAGCCTTACTTGTGAACATTTTTGAGATTTTTTATGAATTGGAAAAAGTCTTGTTTGGATCTCCTCTTCAAGTTTTGTTAAGGTCCTATTTCTGTTTGGGGTCATCTTCCCCCTATGCATGCTTCATCTCTTCATGATTAAGGCTATGCATTAGAGCACTTGCATTGGCCATGGTTTGGCCTCTTAGCCACTGAAATCCAGTGGATTTTCAATAGCTTTGATACATTTTTGAGGGCCAAAATTAGAGAGGGGTGACCCCCTCTCTCCTTGTCTTGTTTGGGGATCTTTTGGGCCTTCCAAAGGGGCTCTATTTTGCATGCATTGAAGTCACTTTTTGGACTGAATTTTGTGGGTTTTAAGGTCTGCCTTAGGTTTGTCCAGGGCTCTTTTGATCATATTTTATGTCTATAGTGCATGTATAGAGCAATCCCATTCAAGGCCTTTTGAGGGGGCCTTTCTTGGCATGTTTCCTAGACTGATTTCAAGGTCAATTTGGTGAGTTTTAGGGCTGTCATATTTGATTTCCAGAGTTGGTTGTGCCATGCTAAGTGTCCTTGATGCATGTGCTTAATTACCCCTTGTATGCCCTTCCAAAGAAGCCCCTCATTTTTGCACATGTTGGCTGCATTTCAGTGATTATTTGGACATATTTTGGCATGTTTTATTCACTGATTTTTGCTATATTGGTTTAGCCCTATTTGTGTTCATTGTTTGGTCTTGCTTAAAAATGTAAACATGTTTTTTTTGGGGCTTCCTTGAATCTGTCTTCATACCTCATGTACAAATAATGCATGCTTGATGTAGCTACAAGTCATTTCATGTGCTTAATCTTGCATTTCAGGACCATTTCATGCATTGGGTGCCATGCTTCCATGATTCGGGGCTGTTTTGCATCACATTTCGCTTCTGAAATTTGCATGTTTGCATATCATATTCCATGCCTTGCCATGTCTTGTTAGAGTGGCATTTCGCGCCTTAGGTTCGGTCCTCGGTTTGGGTGCATGTGTGCACGCATTTCGAGTTGTCTCATTTTCATCTTATGGCCTCTTATGTGAGTGTGGCTGAGGTCCACTCATGTTGGTGTAAGTACATTATGCATTGTGTATGTCATTTCATTTCATAGCATTGCGTATGCTAGTTTGTGTGTTAGCGCATTGTGTATGCCATGTTATCTCGTGCATCGTGTATGCCATTTCATAGCATTGTGTATGTTAGGTTGTATCTTAGTTGCATTTCATGCATATCATGCATATTGCATCGTGCTTGGGATAGGAGTTAGCCCGAGCACGGGAAACGAGGTATGTTTCGTACTCCGAGTGACGGAACGTATCTCAATTCCTGGTCGCCGACACTCCGGATTATCTATGATGGAGTCTAGGCCCTGTTGTGTTTTCATATGCATTTATTCTATATTGAATTGCACAATTCGACTCCTCGGCCATTATGCATCGATATGCGTGATTGGTGGCACGAGGATCGAGGACTACACTCCCTGTAGAGTAGTCATGCATACATATGTAAAATACTTTGCCATGCCCCTTTGTTGCTCTCTGTTGCAGTAAATTAGAAATCAGCGGCCTTCTGGAGCGTTGCGCAATATTCCGAAAACAATTGCAAACAGAGGCAAATCGGGGCATCGCAATGGATTTCCGCGCCAGGCAACTCAAGCATGCATCATTCATCATTTGAAACAGGGCTGAGGCGGTCCATGGATTTGGGTCCGATTTACTTGCTTTCCTAGATTAATTTGTTAATTAATTAGGATTTTCTATTTATTCGGACTGTATTATTCATTCGGACTGTATTATTCTTTCGGACCCTCCGAGCGAGGGCACAATTGTAATAAGTGTGTGTGATGTATGTCTTTCAACCCCACGTCTTTCTCCCTTTTATTTACCAGCTTATGATGGTTAGATTAGGGCATGTTTCAATTAGCATACAGCATGATAGCATGTTTGCATCATTCATCTGTCTTGCATGCACCGGGCTCGGTGCATCATACTAACTGCATTTGTATTTCAATTCCAAATTGAATACTTGTTAGTTGTAGCATTTTGTATGCCATCTTTAGAATAGCCGAGCCTATCTTAGTTGCATTTTGCATGTGTTGCATTAGGCATTTCTGTATAGTTAAGATCATGCATGGATTTCTAACATAGCTTCTGTTTTGGCTAGGAGTACTCGGTAAGTATTTATGCTTTAGCATCCTTGCATGTGTGTGAGTGACTGCCATGATAGCATGCTTACCATGAGGCTATGTGCTTATATGATATACGTGCCTGAATGCCTGTGGGTGAAGGTTGGGTTATCTGAATTGGAACAATTCATCAATTGTGAGTTTTAAGCCCACTAGATAGTGGCAAATCATCTTGATTTTTAAGCCCACCTGAGAGTGGCAAATCCACATTTTAGCCTACATGCGAGTAGCAAACCGTTTTCAAAACAAACATGAGATGTGTTGTTCCAATTCGGGTGACCCAGTCTATACTTGTATGCTGTGCGCATCACATAGTAAATCTAGGCTAATAACCGGAATAAGAACGCATAGTGTTTTCAAAACCCGATATCATGGTTAGTAGAGGCCGATCTTTGATCGGGCGAGCGGGGGTGCTCACGAAGTGACCTTCCCCAATCGTACCCAAGTTCCCGAGCCGAGGCAACTTTGGTGATGACGGACACGTGGCCTTAGGCAACGAGTCAGGGTTTCCTAAATTTCCCAAAATAAAATATTTAGGTGGCGACTCTGTATCTGGCAAAGCAGTCCCTGTTTGGCACTTCTTTGAAAAAATCTGTTTTCAAAAATGATTGGCCGGATTTGGACTCTTTGATGATTTCATCGGTCTTGCATTGCACTCTGCGAGATTAGATACAGGACCGTGACATTGAGTCCTGAACTGTAGTGAGGCCCAAGGGCGCGTCTACAGTTTCTGGTGACTCTGCTGGGGATTTAGAGAACTTGACTCGAACTCATGATATCGTGTTTTGACTACACTTGTGTGTTTCTTTGCATTGCATTTGCATTGGTGCACCTCGGACACCGTGTTTGCCATCTGCTATTCCTGAATGGTTTGCCGGAGGCTTGCTTTGTCAAAGCATGCCGTAAGGCGGACCGGTTGTGGGCTCTGCCACGACGGGAGCACAAACCCCGGTTTTACCGGGGCACCCTTTTGACCATTCGACCTAGTGCATATTCGGAATCCATAGTGACCATTCCAAACTAGGACAGGTTGCTTACCCGTTTATAGGTTGTTTGAAACCGTTGCGTGCGTAGTGAAACCCTAGTTCCTGACAAAGTAGAACAGGGAAACCTTATCCCAACATAGGGGTGTTTTGGCTCTCACTTGCTTGCTATGTGCTTTTAGGGTGTGTCCCTACAGGAATGCATGTAACAGTTTGCAACTCTGGGTATCAGGCCTGCGGGCATCAGTATGTGGGAATTAGTTTTACCTGAGGGTATCAGTTTACAGGCAGACTTTTGGGCAGAATTCAGTAGAGAGCACAGTTATTCGGCTGCTCATATCTGTTTTGGTGAAATCAGGCTGAGATGCTGCATGTTTTCTCTTTTGCTAGGGTAGTCTTGGAACCATAGCTTCAGAAGGCTCCGATATCCCCCGAGGTTCATCGGACTTGTGCTGATAGACTTTGTCAGGTCAGAGATTCGGTTCAACGGCAAATCAGTGTTCCTCCGCCAGAGGCAGGGTAAAAGGGGCCGGTTAGGCACAGATCATCGGTTTAGCAGTTACCAGATCAGTGGCCCTTATCCACCCCACTAGTGAACAATCAGGCTGAGGCCTCAGTTTTTATCACAGAGATAGATATACCAGTCAGTCAGCCGGAACAGCAGAACATGGCAGGGATGGAGGAAATGATGCGTCAAGTCCAAGAAAGTATGAAACTCATGTGTAGACACCCCATTTTTGACCGACCTTAAGACTCAGACGTCACCGATTGAGCGCTTGGTGATGTTGTATAGTGTGCTCGTTCAGAAGTTTCAGGGTCGCGGCCGTAAGCCCTGCCTCCGGACTCCCGAACCCTTTTCTGTGCCTTGTCTCGGTTTGCGAACCAGACTCGGTTTTCTCTGTTTCTTTTCCTGAGGGGAGAGAGAGGTCCCGTAGACCATCTCTCAATGTCCGTAGGCTACATTTGGTGGCCGTAGGCCATTTTTCCCATTTCGGAGCCCGGTTTCCGGTTTTCTCGAGCATGCATCACACGCGCATCCCGAGGCAGGGGGCTGTGGCCACCTTTCTTCCTTTTGCATTTATCCTATTAAGTAAATTAGAAGTTCTGTAATAATTTATTTGTTTATTATTCGGACTGTAATATTCATTTGTCCCCTCCGAGTGAGGGCAATTATGTAATAAGTGTGCGTGAGTATGTGTATGTCTTCCAACCTCACGTCTTTCTTCCCTTTTACTTACCTGCTTATGATGGTAGATTAGGGCATTTTTGAAATTAGCATACCTTATGCTATGCATGCGTGCATTCATGCATTTGTATTGCATGCATTAGGCTTGGTACATCATGCTAACTGCATTTGTCCCCCAATTCCAAATTGAATACGTGCATCAAATTGATTTCATTTTCGCATGCCATGATTAGGTTAGCTGAGCTTACTCTAATTACATCCTACATGCGTTGCATTAGTCAACTTGACATGAACTAGGACATGCATGTTTGCTAACTAGTTTATTGTTTTGGCACGGAGTACGATGTAAGTATTTATGCTTTAGCATACCGCATGCGTGTGAGTTTTGCCATGACAGTATATTTGCCATGCGGCTAGATGCTTATGTGATAAACTGTTTGAATGCCTGTGGGTGAAGGTTGGGTTGCCTGAGTTGGAATAGCTCATTGAAATCCGTATTTTAGCCTACTTGCGAGTAACAAAATTCCAAAGCACTTTTCAAAACAAACGGATATGCAATACTTGTTTCCAAATTAGGCAATCTAGTCTATACTTGTTTGTTGTGTGTATAACATAGTAATTCTAGGCTAACAAATGGAATAAGAATACATAACGTTTTCAAAATTGGGTATCATGGTTAGTAGAGGCCGGTCTTCGGACCGGGCGAAAGGGGGTGCTCATAGCTGACCTTCCCCAATCATACCCTAGCTCCCGAGCCGAGACAACTCCGGTGATGACGGACATGTGGCCTTCGGCACCGAGTCAAGGTTTCCTAAATTCCCCCATAAAAAATATTTAGGTGGTGACTCTGTATCTGGCAAAGCAGTCCATGTTTGGCACTTCTTTTCAAAAATCTGTTTCTTAAAACGATTTGCCGGATTTGGACTCTTTGGTTCAGATTTAGAACCGTGACACAAATCGAGTCCGAACTGTAGTAGCGGGGTCCCTCGCCGGCGCGTGCTACAGGGCCAGAAGCTCTCTAATCCTCCATGTTGTGGCATACCGGGCAAGTTGTGCACCTCGAACCGAGAATGTAGCAGGATACTCTATCCCCTCTGGCGGGCAAGTCTGATCATGACCAAACTGGCGCCAGAACCAGAACAGAAAGTAGAACACACAGTGAGTCAAACCAATCAGCTGGATCCTGGTCTGCCGGGACATGCTATAGCTCATTTCCGGGAGATTGAGCCAAGGACAGCGCCAAGCAATGCGATCTGCAGACAAATTGCACATCCAGTTGAACCACCATCCCTCATCAAGGGCATCGACTAGTCGTTGCCGGAAGAAGTAGCCGTGAGCTGAGTAGGTTGGGCAAGAGTCCACAACCTGCAATTTATCCATCAACCATACCTGGGGAAGGATGAAAAATGAGAGAATAAAGAATAGAGAGATGTACGATGAGAGAAAAAGTAAGAAAAGGGTTTTGTGATAAAAACCGAGCCTGAGGGCCGAGTGATGTGAGCAATGTATATGTGAGAAAGGGTGGGAAACATTACCTGTAGCAGTAGTGGACTCCCCGCGAATCTGGTCGTCTCTTGGCGATAGAAAGCATCCAAGCCCATCAGCGTCTTGGCCAATGTCATGGCAATGCAGCTCTTTCCTTCTTTCAAGCCTTGAGCAACTTCAATCAGACGGATGCTAGATCCGCTAGAGCCCGGGGCAAACAGAAAATGAGATAGCATGCACAAACAGAGGGCGTGTCGCCAGAAGCCTTGCCAATGATGGTTGTTGCGATCGGCGGCATCGGAAAACCGATAGATCAAACTGGGAATGTCCAGCATTCCGTCATAAATCAGAGACCGAGCATCACGCATAGTGAGCCCACACATTCGCCCTAAGGTTTGGACATGGGCAAAATTAAGATGGGGCAGGATCTCCTCGTCACGCTCAGATTCCAGTAAAACTCGGAAATCTTCAAAGGTAGGACACACTTCTTGCTCGCTAAAGCTAAAGACATGTGTCACCGGATTCCAAAACCTTGCTGCCGCATGGAGAAACGGGAGGTGTAACGGGGTACCACCTAGAGTGAATAGTTCGTTTATGCCGAAACCCCGAAAATTCAGCTTTTCCGAGCCATCCAAGTTGTTAATCCAAGTTGTGAGATTTTGGGCAAGAAGCGCTTCTATTTAGGGCAAATCAGTGTTGAATTGGGAAGAACCACGAAGCTGAGGCCTTTTTGTAGAAGATAAGGTTGAGTGAAGGACAGATGTCAGCATTTTGTTGATTCTGACAATTCACGGCCGGCCGGCCAAATATAGTGCCGACCGGCCACCACTTTTGGCCGATTGATCAAAGTTTCTGGCCGATGGCCATTTCTCACGGCCGATGGCCTTTATCTCTGGCCGGTGGTCTTCCTCCTTGTTCTTTGAGCTGTTTATGCTGAGGATTGGGGAATTCCACCACCTCCAATGCCCTCCGGTGATCGATTCTTGCGGAGTCACGACTATTTGCTTATCGAGTTGTTGTACATTTTCTTATTGAGTTGTATGCCACTCTCTTCAAGTCTTTGATTTGCTTATCGAGTTGTTCTCGCACTTGGTTAGCCTATCGAGTTTTTTTTTTTGTTCTGCTTATCGAGTTGTTAGTTGGTTCACTACCTAATTATTACGATGCAAATGCTTAATTTTCAAACGAATTCACGCGATGCGATGCATAGAACGTACAAATGCAACACTTTTTTGAACAAAATAGCAGTTTCAGTCCCATCACATGCTTTGCAAAAATATACAGTTTTGAGAAAAAGTAAAACCTGTCTGAGGCAGTGCAATGTGCTTAGACTACCAGTAAAAAGGAGAGTAAAGTAAAAAAAGAAGGAGCAAGTCAGCAAAGTATCAGGATTGATGCCGGTAACCCCTCCCTTGTGGTCAATACATCTCTCACGTCCTTGTTTGGATCAATTGTATGGTTTGGCACCTTCATTTCTCGAGGCAGTGCAAGGAAGTACGCCTTCGGAACATTCATAGATCTCCGAGTTGAACTCAAGTTGTGTTTCCTATGAACGATGCTCTGTACATACGAGAAACATCCCTTCCCGTATCCTTTATGTATCTTGTGAGCTTCGCGAATCCTTTCAATCATACTGTGTTGCAGTACTTTGCATTTCAGCATCATGAATAGCTCGTCTTTGTTCAATTTCAAGTTTCTATACACATTGCGTGCATACGTGCATTGCTTTACTTACATGTGTTCAATTTCAAGTTTTTATACACATTGCGTGCATACGTGCATTGCTTTACTTACATGTGTTCAATTTCAAGTTTTTTTACACATTGCATGCATACGTGTATTGCTTTACTTACATGTGTTCAATTTCAAGTCCCTTTTTATACACATTGCTTGCGTAGACCGCATGCTTTACTTACATGTGTTCAAGTCCCTTTTTATACACATTGCGTGCATACGTGCATTGTTTTACTTACATGTGTTCAATTTCAAGTTCCTTTTTATACACATTGCATGCGTAGACCGCATGCTTTACTTACATGTGTTCAAGTCCCTTTTTATACACATTGCTTGCGTAGACCGCATGCTTTACTTACATGTGTTCAAGTTCCTTTTTGTACATATTGCGTGCATACGTGCATTGCTTTACTTACATGTGTTCAATTTCAAGTTCCTTTTTATACACATTGCTTGCGTAGACCGCATGCTTTACTTACATGTGTTCGAGTCCCTTTTTATACACATTGCGTGCATACGTGCATTGCTTTACTTACATGTGTTCAAGTTCCTTTTTATACACATTGCTTGCGTAGACCGCATGCTTTACTTACATGTGTTCAAGTCCCTTTTTATACACATTGCATGCATACGTGCATTGCTTTACTTACATGTGTTCAATTTCAAGTTCCTTTCTATACACATTGCTTGCGTAGACACGCATACTTTACTTACATGTGTTCAAATTTCTTCATACGCATTGTGCACGTTGTCACGTGTTCTTTACTTACATGTGTTTGTGCCTTCACAGCATTGTTATGCGCCCCACTCGACTTGCATTGTCACGCACTTTCGATTGCATTATTAGGCATGTTGCTAACAATATTGTACCTGTTAAGTTTGCTTTCTTTGCAGGCACGATATTGCATGTACGGTTCATTTGAGGCTAGTGCAACCAGACGAACCAGACCGGTACTGTATTCTCCGAGTGAGACGTATCGAGAATTGCATAATTCTCTTACATCCTTTTTGCATTGTAGTGTAGTTTGGTGTATGCTAGCTTAAAACTGTCGCATGTTATGCTTCGTTATAGCTTTCTTTGCATGATCATAAGTTATGCTCGGCTTGGTGCATTGTCTTGTATTCTGCCCCTGCCCTCGGGCACATATCTTTATCTGCAGCTTGCATGCCTTGTCTAAGTCTTCGGCCTGATCAAAAATGGGTCGTCTCTGGGCTTTGACAATCACTCCCATCATTGTTATGACTTTCGAGTTCTGTCAAAGAGGGGCAACTGTAGACACCCCATTTTTGACCGTCCTCAAGACTTGGACATCACCGCTCGAACACTCAGTGATTACTCATGTTTGTGTTTCGTTTTGAGTTCCCGGAGGTCTCGACTATGCGTCATGCCTCAGGATCTCTCAACTCGACTGTTCTGTGTTTGGTTTTGCACCAAACACTTGTGTTTTTTTGCTTCTGAGGGTAGAAAGTAGCTTGTTAGCTACCCCTGACACCCACCGGCCTTGGTTTGAGGCCACCGGCTATGTTTTGAGGCTATCAGCCATTGGTGAATTATACCATTGGCCGGTCGGCATTCAGTATGGCCGGCCGGCCATCTGTTTGGCTGGTAACCTCCTTTTCTGGCCGGTAACACCTTTTTACCTTTTTCAGGCATGGTGCATGCCAGCTGTGCCAGCTGGAATGCACCAAACCTACCTCGAGGCATATATGTGGCTGTTTTGCCCTTTTTGCCCCCTTTTGGTCAAAGCTTCTTGAGGAAGCTTGACCCTTTGGCAAAGCTTCCTCAAGAAGCTTGACAGCTGTCCTAGCTTCCTCAAGAAGCCTTGCCCCCTTTGCCCCCTTTGACTATTTTTTGTTTAGCTTCTTTGAGAAGCTTCAAAGCTTTCCCTTGTCTATATAAGAGCCTCTCCTCCTCCTTTGTTAGGGTTGAGCAAAAAACCAGAGCTATACACATATATATCTGATATATATCATCCTCTCTCTCTATATCTTCCTCTCTCTCTTCATTTTGTGCGGTTTGAGGGCCTAAAGTGTATGTTTGTTCTTAGTTTTGCACACAAACACACACTACTACACCATACTTCGAATTTGAGAGGCTTTGGGGGTTTGTTCTTGAGGTTTTGGACTGGTTTTGATCAAAAGAAGAAGGCTACACTTGCTGTTCATCAAGGGTTCTTCAAGGGTAACTCTTTTACTTTAGATTACCCAATCTTGCACTAGACTTTTTCCTATCTTTGTCATTGTTTTAGACTTTGTGTATAACTAAAAAAGTCTTGTATTTGCATGCTTAAGATACTTCATTAAGGTTGTTTTGGTGTTGGGGGTCGATCTCCCCCTCTTAGGCCTTGTTTGGCCCTTTTGGTGCTCTCTTTGCTATGTTTTGATTTCTTTGGTGTATTAGCCTTCTCACCACTGAAATCTAGTGGATTTTCAGTGTTGAAGAAGGGGGTTTGAGGTCTTTCATAGAGAAGAGACACCTCTCTCCCTTGGTCTCTCATTTTGTTCATGTTTTGGCTCATAAGGGTAACATGCATGTTTGGTTTGTTTTTGGTTCCATATCAGATGTTTTTGGTTGTTATTTGGGCATATCTTACCTCTGTTTTTGGTCGGATTAAAGGCCCCTTGCACGCATAGTATACTTACCTTGCATTCCCCCATTTTGCTTAGAAGTAAGCCATGCATTTAGGCCATGATTCTTGCATGCTCTAGCTTAACTCCATGATGGTCTTAACATTATTTTGCCATGCTCAAGGATTGTTGGGGGCTGTTTTAGTCATATTTTCCATGTTTGGTATAGCCCCTTCGTATTTTGGCTTGTGAGCCTTGAGTGTGTGAGTCACTAGCATGCTTTACTTGGTTGTTTCAATGATTTGGAGTCATTTCACATGCCATTTCAGTCCCTAATCCATGCTTGTATGCTTACATTCATCATCACTTTCTTGCCTTGAAAGGTTGTTCTTTTTGTGCCTTGGAAAAGGTCATAATGCATGCCTTGTGATTAAGTCATTAGGGCTGCCATATCAGTGGGTTTTGGGGGCTCATTTTTCATATTGAAACTCTGATTTGTATTGAAAAGTGCATGCCATGAGTGGTTGGGGTGGTTGTAGTAGGATACTCTCTTTAGTGGCCTTGAATGCTTCCTCTTCTGTATCCATTTCCTAGCATGTTTTGGTGCCATCTTTTGCATGCATTTTAGAGTCTAACATGAGTGTTTGGTATCCATGTACCTCACCTTTGGGTGCTCTTGAGAATAACCCTCCATGCCTTAGCTTTAGGCCCCTTTGATTTGCTTGTTTGGTATGCTTGTTGCCCATCATTTTGGCATCTTTGGCCACTGTTTTGGGGTGTGGCTGGGGCCTTCCATTTCAGCCTAAGTCCACTCTTGTATATGGTTGCATGCTTGACTTGTTACCTTTAGTTGCATGCTTGCATTGTGCTATGTTTACATTACATTCTAGGTTGTATTGTTGCATTGCATGCTTGGTACATTGCACACTTGCATAGTAGCTTACATTGCATTTGGCATGTTTTGTAACATTAGTCTTTTGTACACTTGAGCCATGTTTGTATACATGCATTACATTGCTTGGTTTGGGGTGTCAAACCAAGCACGAAGATTGAGGAGTGTTCGTACTCAAGGTGACGTAACACGTCTCAATCCTCGGTCGCCGACCCCCTTGACCTCAACATGATAGGGTGTTGGCATTCATGTGTTTTGTTTGCATGCATTTACATCAAAGTTGCTAACTTGGCCTCTTAGGCCATCATGCATCAAAAATGCATAATTGATGGCCCGAGGGTCGAGGGCCATGCCCCCTTGAGTCCCTTGCATGATATGCGCGATTGGTGGTCCGAGAATCGAAGACCATGTCCCTTTGAGTCATACATATGATAAGGGGTGTGATTGGTGCATACATTGCTTGAAACACATTGCCATGCCAAGTTCTGTCCTCTGCTGCTGTCAAAACAAATTCAGCAGGAAGATTTGGCCGGCCGGTAGTGTTGAGTGCCGACCGGCAAAGAATGTTTGGCCGAGAGCACAATATTTAGCTGATAACCTCATTTCCATGGCCGGTGGCCTTTTGATCTAACCGGTGGCACTCCACTGCACTCAGAATGAAGTTCAAAGCAGTTCTGGAGACTTTCATAAATTTCATAGGGGTGAGGCAGTGTAAACAGAGGCAACAGTGCTATGGCAGCGAGTTTCCGGGCGAGACGAGTCAAGCATGCATCATTCACGCATCCCGAGGCAGGGCTGTGGCCACCTTCTTTCTGCATTTAATTTGTCAATTAATTAGAAATTCTGTAATAATTAATTTAGTATTATTTATTCGGACCCTTCGAGCGAGGGCAATTGTGCAATAAGTGTGCGTGAGTGTGTGTATGTCTCCCAACCCCACGTCTTTCTTCCCTTTTATTTACTAGCTTTGGATGGTTAGCCTAGAGCATGTTTCAATTAGCATACAGTATGATAGCATGCGTGCATCCATACATTTGTCTTACGTGCACCGGGCTCGGCGCATCATACTAACTGCATTTGTATTTCAATTCAAAAGTTGAATACATGTTAGTTGTAGCATTATCACATGCCATCTTAGAATAGCTGAGCCCATTGTAGTTGCATCTTGTATGTGTTGCATTAGCCATCTTAACATGAGCTAGGATCGTGCATTGATTACTAACTAGCTTTTGTTTTGGCTCGGAGTACTTGGTGAGCATTTACGCTTTAGCATACCGCATGCGTGTAAGTGTTGCCATAATAGCACGATTACCATGAGGCTAGCTGCTTATGTGATATAACTTCTTAAGTGCCTGTGGGTGGAGGTCGAATTACCTAAATTGGAATAATGCATTAAAACTGTGAGTTTTAAGCCCACTAGATAGTGGCAAAACCATCTTTTCTAAGGCCCACTTGAGGGTGGCGAAATCTGCATTTTAGCCTACTTGTGAGTAGCAAACCATTTTCAAAACAAGCATGAAATGTTTTGTTCCAATTTAGGCGATTTGGTCTATACTTGTTTGTTGTGCGCATAACATAGTAATTCTAGGCTAATAATTGGAATAAGAACACATAACGTTTTCAAAAATGGCTATCACGGTTAGTAGAGGCCGATCTCCGGATCGGGCGACAGGGGGTGCTCATAGCTGACCTTCCCCAATTGTACCCAAGCTCCCGAGCCAAGGCAACTTTGGTGATGACGGACATGTGGCCTTTGGCACCGAGTCAGGGTTTCCTAAATTCCCCCATAAAAATATTTAGGTGGCGACTCTGTATCTGGCAAAGCAGTCCATGTTTGGCACTTCTTTCAAAAAAAAAAAATTTGTTTTCAAAAACGATTTGCCAGATCTGGACTCTTTGATGATTCACCGGTCTTGCATTGTACTCTGCGAGATTAGATACAGGACCGTGACACCAATTGAGTCCGAACTGTAGCTGTAGACACCCCATTTTTGACCGACCTTAAGACTCAGACGTCACCAATTAAGCACTCGGTGATGTTGCATATTGTGCTCGTTCAAAAGTTTCAGAGTCTCGGCTGCGAGCCTTGCCTTCGGACTTCTGGACTCTTTCATACCTTGCCTCGGTTTGCGAACCAGGCTCGGTTTTCTCTGTTTGTCTTTCCGAACGGAGGGAGAGGTCTCGTAGATCATCTCTCAGTGGCCGTAGGCTACGTTTCGTGGTCATAGGCCATTTTGCCCGTTTGGAGTCCGATTTTCGATTTTTTGGAGCCGTTGGCCGTGTGCCTCGGTTCGGGACCGCTTAACCACCTCCGTTTGCTCCGGATTTTGGCATGCATCTTATTTACTCCCTTTTGAGGGACATTGTGGTCCGAGAGACCAACTTCCTGGTCGGACACCACTTCCGGTGCCTAACAGCCCACTTTCGGGGCCCCGAACTGCGCGTTTCGGCCCCCGAACCTTCACTTTGCATCGGTTTTGGTTCGTTTTTGGCAGGGACCTCTGTTTCATTGCTAGGAAGGTCATAGAAGGATGGGAGGCCAGTAATTATTCTGTCAGCCAACTTTATCCCTTCATTGCCCTCCGTTGCCCGATTTTTCTCATTTCAAAGCCAATGTTGACCACCCTAAGGCCACTTTTTCCAGCTCTAAACCACATATTTGTGTTGTACACACCTGGGAGGCCACCAATATCATATGGTCGGCTAGTAATTGTGTTTGACCCTTTTGAACCCCTCCTAAAAATGGTCTTTTCTCTCTCCTGGTTCACTTTCTCCAGTTTTTGACCACATAGTTGTGTTGTGCACACACGGGAGGCCACTAATATGGCATGGCCGGCCACTAATCTTCATTGACCTTTTTGACCCTTGGCTGGCCGGCCACCTAAGCCCAAGAAAACTGGCTGGCCATGATCCTCAGGGTTGGTACACTACAAATCTGTATTCCTTTTCCCCAGATTTTGTATCCGGGAGGGGGTTGCCATTTTGGGGGGAAACTTGAATTGTTTTCCCCCCATTTTTTCCCCTCTTTTTGCCTATATAAACCAGCCTCTAGCTCTGGTTTCAAGGGTTAGAAATTTTTCCTTTGAGCTCCCTTGTTGTATCTCTCTCCCTCTATACTCCCAAGCTCAAAACCTCTCAAGTCCAACACTCATTTCTTCATCAACCCATAGCCCCACCCTTCCATCCTCCATTCCAACAGTTTGAGGTTGTTCTCCAGAGCCTAGGAGTGCTGCATTTTGGTCCAAAAGGCTGCTAAAGTTTGGTCTTCAAGGGTGAGCACCATTTTCTCTCTTTTAAGCTTGTTTATGTATCCTTTCTAAGCCATACATGCTTGCTGTTTTAGGCTCCAACCCTAACTAGAACTAGGCTTATTTTGAGCTTTTTTTCATGTTTGTTTAAGGGCCTCTCACTGTTTGAGACCTCCTTGTTGCACTTGCTTCATTACCCCTCTTGTGTGCCTATTCTTTGTGTAGTATTTTTGGCCTATGTATAAACTGTTTTGAGCTCTGTAATAAACTGTAAAGTAGCTTATTTTGAGCCCTTGTTCAACATTGTTGAAGGACTCATCACTGTTTGTGGCTTCCATTTGCCACTTGCCTTTATATCTCTCTTTTGGCTCCATTTTTGCATGATTTGTTAGCCTCTTATGCTTCTGTTTTTGGGCTCTGGTCCGAACTCCAAATGACCTTATTTTGACCCCCTCTTCATGTTTCATTAAGGGTATTTCACTGTTTGAGGTATCATTTTTATACTTTGTGTTATAACTCTCTTTTTGGCCTTATTTTGCATAGCATTTCGAGCATTCTTTTACACTGTTTTGGGTCTGTCCATCAACTGGAAAATAACATATTTTGGGCTCCTCTTCAACTTTGTTGAAGGGCCTTCTCTTGTTTGGGGTCAGCAGCTGTGACTTGCTTCTTTATCTCACATTTAGGGCCATTTTTGCATGCTAGTTTTTCCCTATTTGTGTTTATTTTTTGACCTTGTTTAGAACTGTGAATGTGCTTATTTTTGGGCTTTCTTGACTCTGTCTTTACATTCCATGTTCAAATAGTGCATGTTTTGTATAGCTATAGGCCAATGCATAGGCCTAGTTTTGCATTTCGGTTTCATTTCATGCATCGGGAGCCATGTTTCCATGATTCGGGACTGTTTTGGGTCATATTTTAGCGCTGAAATTTGCATGCTTGTATTCCATATTCCATGCCTTGCCATGTCTTGTTAGAGTGGCATTTTGTGCCATAAGATCGGTCCTCGGTTTGCGTGCACGCGTGCGCGCATCTCGGGTTGTCTCATTTTCATCTTATGGCCTCTTATGTGAGTGTGGCCGAGGTCCACTCATGTTGGTGTAAGCCCATATTGCATTGTGTATGCCATTTCATTTCATAGCATTGCGTATGCTAGGTGGTATGTTAGCGCATTGTGTATGCCATGTTATCTCGTGCATCGTGTGTGCCATTTCATAGCATTGTGCATGCTAGGTTGTATATTAGTTGCATTCATGCATATCATGCATATTGCATTGTGCTTGGGATCGGAGTTTGCCCGAGCACGGGAAACGAGGGACGTTTCGTACTTTGAGTGACGTAACGTGTCTCAATTCCCTGTCGCCGACACTCCGGATTATCCATGATGAAGTCTAGGCCCTATTGTGTTTATGTGTGTATTCATTCCATATTGAGTCTTGCAAATTGACTCCTCAACCATCATGCATTGATGTGCGCGATTGGTGGCATGAGGATCGAGGCATGCATACATTTGCGAAAATACATTGCTATGCCCCTTTCCTGCTCTCTGTTGCAGCAAATCAAGAATCAGCAACCTTCCGGAGCTTGGCGTGCTTTCCAAGAGTAATTGTGAAACAGAGGCTAATTGGGGCATCCCAGTGGATTTCCGCGCAAGGCAGCCCAGACATGCATCATCCATCATCTGAAGAAGAGTCAAGGCAGTCCTTGACTTGCATGCCAGTTTATTATTGTTCTTAGTTAGTTTGTAAATTAATTAGGAATTTGTATATATTTGGACTGTACTATTTATTCGGACCCTCTGTGAGAGGGCATAATTGTAATAAGTGTGTGTGTGTGTGTGATGCATGTCTTCCAACCCCACGTCTTTCTCCATTTTATTTACCAGCTTATGATGGTTAGATTAGGGCATGTTTCAATTGGCATACAGTATGATAGCATGTTTGCATTCATTCATCTGTTTTGCATGCACCGGGCTCGGTGCATCATACTAACTGCATTGTATTTTTAAATTCCAAGTTGAATACATGTTAGCTGTAGCATTTCATATGCCATGTCTAGAATAGCCGAGCCTGCTATAGTTTCACTTTTGCATGTGTTGCATTAGGCATTTCTGTATAATTAGGATCATGCATGGATTTCTAATTAGCTTTTGCTTTGGCTTGGAGTACTCGGTAAATTTTATGCTTTAGCATCCTTGCATGCGTGTGAGTGACTGCCATGAATAGCATGCTTACCATGAGGCTATTTGCTTATGTGATATATCTGCCTGAATGCCAGTGGGTGAAGGTTGGGTTATTTGGATTGGAGCAATTCATCAAATGTGTGTTTTAAGCCTACTAGATAGTGGCAAAATCATGTTTTCTAAGCCCACCCGAGGGTGTCAAATCCACGTCTTAGCCTACTTGCGAGTAGCACCATCAAACCATTTTCAAACAAACAAACATAAAATGTTTTGTTCCAATTCAGACGATCCAGTCTATACTTGTATGCTGTGCGCATCACATAGTAAATCTAGGCTAATAACCGGAATAAGAACACACAATGTTTTCAAAACTTGATATCACGGTTAGTGAAGGCCGATCTTTGATCGGGCGAGCAGGGGTGCTCACAAAGTGACCTTCCCCAATCATACCCAAGTTCCCGAGCCGAGGCAACTTTGCTGATGACGGACACGTGGCCTTAGGCAACGAGTCAGGGTTTCCTAAATTTCCCAAAATAAAATATTTAGGTGGCGACTCTATATCTGGCAAAGCAGTCCATGTTTGGCACTTCTTTCAAAATCTGTTTTCTCAAAACGATTTGCCGGATTTGGACTCTTTGGTTCAAATTACGAACCGTGACAATTTGAAAGTCCTGAGCTGTAGTGACCCCAAATGAATAGAACGGGACTAACCCTTCCGGGGCGTTCTGGGACGTCTACAGTTTCTGGCGACTCTGCTGTAGAATTAGAGAACTTGACTCGAACTCATGATATCTTGTTTTGACTACAGTTGTGTGTTTCTTTGCATTGCATTTGCATTGGTGCGCCTAGGACACCGTGTTTGCCATCTGTTATTCCTGAACGGTTTGCCGGAGGCTTGTCTTGTCAAGGCATGACCATAAGGCTGACCGGTTGTGGGCTCTGCCAGCATAGGAACACAAACCCCGGTTTTACCGGGGCACCCTTTTGACCATTCGACCTAGTGCATATTCGGAATCCATAGTGACCATTCCAAACTAGGACAGGTTGCTTACCCGATATAGGTTGTTTGAAACCGCTGCATGCGTAGTGAAACCCTAGCTCCTGACAAAATAGGACAGGGAAACCCTACCCCAACATAGGGTTGTTTTGGCTCTCACTTGCTTGTTATGTGCTTTTAGAGTGCGTCTCTACAGGAATTCATGTATCAGTCTACAAGTTTGGGCATCAGTATTTGGAAGAATCAGTTTTACCTGAGGGTATCAATTTTCCGGCAGAATTTTGGGCAGAATTCAATAGAGTGCACACTCATTCAACTATGCTCATATCTGTTCAGGTGAAATCAGGCTGAGATGCTGTCTGTTTTCTCTTTTGCTAGGCAGTCTTGGAACCATAGCTTCAGAAGGCCCCAATATTCCCCGGGTACACCGAACTTGTGTTGATAGACTTTGTTGGGTCAGAGATTCAGTTCAAGAGCAATCAGTGTTCCTTTACCAGAGGCAGGGTGAAAAGGTCGGTCAGGCACACACCACCAGTACAGCAGCTACCAGCTCAGTGGTCTTTGAACAGCCAGGTTGAGATTTCTAAGCCTACTGCAGACACAGGTATACTAGTTGCTCAGTTAGATCAGGGCAATATGTCGGGTCTGGAAGAGATGGTGTGCCAACTCCAGGATAGTATGAAAGCCATGCAGCAAGATGCTGTCCGTCAAGCAGAATTCACCAAGCAACAGGCTGTGGTCATAGCCCAACAGGCAGAGACAATTGCCAGGTTAGAGCAGCAAACTGGAGTATCTACTTCACACCAGGCTCCTCCCCCACCAAGAGTTCCCATACTCAGGGAAGCAACCCATGTCCAGGATGATACGGACATTCCAGGCAGGCCAGCTCCGCCCCCGGTGCTACCCCAGCTGTCTAAAACACCCACCAACCTACCAGACTCCCCCTTTGAGTTTGAGACGGACCCCACAGCATTGAAAGTGAGCAAGCCTGAGAAATTGTTGAAAAAGTCTCAGGGGGCCCGCTCTATTCCTGATATAAAGGATGGTTATACCGACTCAGTGGTGACCTTGCCGGAGCGGTTTAAAATGCCGCATATCGATCGATTTGATGGCTCTGAAGACCCAATGGTGCACCTCCAACTGTTTTCTGATATCTTGAGGCCAATGGGTTTGACCACAGCCTAGAAATTGTCACTATTCGGCCGAACCCTGTCTGGGATAGCCGCAATCTGGTATGCAAAATTGGAGAACTCTGTGAAACAGAACTGGGAAGGGCTGGCTAAGGCCTTTATTGCTCAATACTCCTATAACACACAGATCGAGGTCACGACTCATGATCTCGAAGTCACCCGCCAAGAGCCAAATGAGGGTTTCTCAAAGTTCATGACAAGATGGAGAGCAAAGGCCTCAATGATGGCTACAAGGCCTTCCGACAAAGATCAAATCAGGATGATTGTTCGGAATCTGCATGGCAAGCTGCTGCAAAAGATGGTCGTTCTACCTCTGTTTACCTTTCCAGCCCTTCATGAAATGGGGGTTCAAATCGAGGATGCCATCAGACAAGGGATCTTTGCAGAAGATAATGAGCCTTCGAAGAGAAATGTTGCTCATAGTTCCAATGCTACTACTGATGGTAGCACAGCTGCGAAATGCTCAGAAGTAGACACTATCAACACTTCCCTCAATGACCAAGAACCAACCACTTCAACTCGGCCCCAAGCCCAAAAATTCCATCCTCTTTATATGAGTCTCTCCCAAGCTTTGAAAAAGCTGCAAGAAGAAGGGCACCTAGAACTCCTAGAACCCCAACCCCTTCCAAATCCTCTTCCACCAAGATATGACCCAGCTAAATACTGTGTCTATCATCAACAACACGGTCATGATACGAACCGTTGCATCCGCCTCCGTCATAAGATTCAGGATCTTATTGACGAAGAGACCCTAGCTCCACCAAAAGGACCTCAGGTTAGTACTGATTCATCACCTCCCTATCTCAACCTCATCCATACACTGCCATCCACCTTTGACCCCAGCATATACATCACCCCAGCCCATCTACCCAAGCTTGAGGTGTTCGTTCCAAAAAGCATGGACTTATGCATGATGGATGCACCTGGACCCCAATCATCTCAAACCCGTGAACCCACTACTTCTGAGCTGAAGAGAATGATCGAAGATCTTCAAAGAACTGTGACAGATTTGGCCTCCGGGACATCGGCTCCGTCATCAACCACATCACATACTAAGGAGTTCATGTCAAAAGGCTCCCCGGTCTTGGAACGAGTTGTATTTGAGGAATGCCAATCCCTTGGCAAAGTGGAGGCAGACGGTAAGAACAAGGTAGGGACAGGCATTGGTCCCCATGAACATCTTCTGTTGGCTGTTGAGGCTTTGAAAGCCGAAGGACTAAACAAACAGCAAGTGCTTGCAATGGTTGCAAAAACTGTGGATGATATTTTTGCCACTCAAGTTGGGGGCAGTTTGAATCAAGGGGCAAGCCGGGAGAAGGGTCTTTGTATCAGAAACGTTCCTTTCAACTATAATCCTGTACTCAGAAGTGATCAACAAACCAGGCCAGCACCTGCGAAGCACTTTACTGGTGCGTCCAGCAAAAATCCACAAACTTTGAAGTACCAACCCCGAGATCAAAGGGTCTTCCATGCCCTCCACATGCCTTTGTCCAAAGCTTTCCAAATCCTTATATGACAAGGCCATCTCAAACCCCTTAAGCCTCGGCCTCTCACGAATCCTCTTCCGGCTACGCATGATGCTACCCAATACTGCGCCTTCCATCAACAAACCGGTCATGGTACTGACAATTGCTCTCGTCTTCACCACGAAGTGCAAGATCTGATTGACAATGGGGTCATTGTCGCGCCAAGCTCTGCAAAGTCTATCGGCACTGGATCGATGAACTTGAGGGATAATATGACCATGTGATCGGGGGATGAACCACCTACGGGCGGTGCTCGATTAACTCCAGACGTGGGAATGGCACGCACTGTTCTGAGCAATGTGCAAATACCAGTTTTTGTGCTTTCTGACTTGGGTATTGGGTCAGTTTTGTTGTTTTGTTTTGAGTCTGTCTTTTTGTTTTGAGTCAGTCTCTTTTGTTTTGGGTCTGTCTTGTTGTATCGAGTCAGTCCTGTTGTATAGGAGTCGGGTGATTCCGAGGGGTGTTACCTCGGGCGTCACCATTTTGTTTTATGTTTGTCTTTTCGTTTTGTTTTGAGTCTGTTTCTGCCAGGGAGCCAGTTGTGCCAACAGATTTTTTTTGAATAAAACAACGGTGATCTTCACGCTCTCGCATTTGCTTCTGCCTTGTGCCAGTTATGCTGGAAGTTCTGAATGAGACGGCAGTATTTGACTAAAGAACTCTGTCTTTTCTGTGCCTTGAAATCATTGTATCGACCTAAGTTTTTCAAAACTTTTTTGAGCACTGCGGTGAAAACGAAGAGGAAGGAATTCCTTGGGACTTGCAAAACTTTGATCATTTGAGAGAAAGAGAGGCGTGCTAAGCCCTAAATGAATGAAATCATGCTTGTTAGCGTGAGTACTGAGAAGGACCCTGGCTTGATCCAGACTGGTTTCACACTATCTTTAGCGCGAGCGATTTGTCGCTTTCTTAAAAACTTTCAAAAACAAAATGTTTTGCGAGGTCCTGCGAAGACCTGTGTGGAATCGCTCTTGAGATTGTGCAGCCTAGGATCGCTCTCAGCCACGAGACTCAACCCCTTCGCTTCCAACCTTGAACTTGAATTTAGAAGGTTCAACGGTCAACTATGATGTGAGGCCTGTGTGGCCGGATTTCAAGCAGCCCTCGAACAAGAGGCCAGGAAAGTCAGATCAAAAAGATCAGAAGATCAGAAGAAGCTTGCAAAGCTAGAACAGAAGTACCCCTCGAACTAGAGGCAAAGATATCAAACATGCTCGAAGAGCTGAAGATGAGTCCTCTTGCAAATCAACAGCCACTCTCCTGGATACGGATGGCTTCGAAACCCTATAACCATTTGGCATGGACCAAGCTACACTTTTACCCTTGAGAGGCTCGCTGTGCTGAAAACCCGGAAGGGCGACCCAAGCAAAAGTTAGAGCAAGAAAAAGAACAAAAAGAACAAAAAAGAAGAAAAAGAAAAGGAAAGAAAAAAAAAGAAAGAAAAAAAATGCAAAAAACAAAAAGAAAAGAATTGAAAAGAGAAAGAAAGAAGAACAAAGCTCGCAAGGTCGAAAACCCGCAACGGGCGCCTTGGCAAAAGTTAGAGCCTAAAGAGGAGAGGTTGATACCTGAGTGTACCTTAACCCCGAACTACGTAAGGCTTGATTCCCATCTTTGGGATACGTAGGCAACTTCATTCTGAAGTCCAGCCGTAAAAAAAATTGATTGTGTCCATGCGATGGTTCTGGTCATCTTTGTCTTTTCTGTATCTGAGAGTCTGGTTGCGTTCGTCGCTCTAAGGACTGACTACAATGCGTTGCGGTGTTATCCAAACAAGGGGCAACTTTCCGTTGCCATTCAAAACGCCGCAGTGTCATTTCAAACAAGGGGCAACTTTCCGTTGCCATGCAGTGTCCTTCAAACAAGGGGCAATTTCCCATTGCTATGGATCCGAGGTTGTGCATCTCAAGAGTAGGTTCCGTGCTCGTTGAGCAGTGGTCGTTTGCAAAAATAGTTTTTGAGAATTTTTACTGAGGTTGACTAATCTTCTCAAAAAGTACTCCATTTTTCAAAACTGGACCATTTCTTGGACCCAAAAAAGGAAAACTCTCAGTGCTCATAGCCTAACTTGCATGATTTTAAATCAGAAAATCGAACAAGCACGTTAATCTAACTCCCATGTTGGTCAAAACTGTTTTAGTAGAAAGCAAAAACAAAAAATGGTCAAAATGATGAATTAGGGGCACAATTGAGTCACGTATTCTGTCTTTTCCCCTTTGTCAAAATACTTGCCAGAAAGGGCACTCTACTTGTCGGAAAGGGCACCGTATTCGCCAGAAAAGGGCACAACAAAGGGCAGAAAGCTCTCACATCCTCCAAGCAACAAGGCATCAAGCAAAGTGCGAAGCACGAACTAGAATGGGGCAAGATATTCCACTCCATCATCTGGACAGATCTTATCACGTCCAAACTCCCCAGCAATGCATCATCAACTGATGTTAGCTGCAGATTTGTTACACACCCAGTTGTAGTGCAACCTTTCCGTGGGAGGAATTCACTAGCTGTGAGCGGAAGAAAGAGAATCTAGCAGAATGCTAGGGGCACGAGCCCACAATTTGCTGTTTATCCATCAACCATCCAGGGGAGGGATGAAAAATGAGAGATTGAAGAATAGAGAGATGCGCGGTGAGAGGAAAAGTGAGAAGAGGGCATTTTCAGAAAAACAGAGCTCGAGGGCCGAGTGATGTGAGAAGCACAAATGAGAAAGGGTGGGAAACATTACCCAGTGAAACAGGCTCCCTGTGCACGTCTGAGTGTCGTGTCTTTTTGTTTTATCTCGATTCTTGTTTTGAGTCGTTTCGAGTGTTACTCGATGTGTCTAGGTTGTGTGCCTTTTATTTCCTTGTTGAGTCGTTTTGCTATGTTCAGTCGTAGGCTCAATACTTGGTCGAAAACTCATCTCTCAATTTCAAAAATAAAATCATTTTGTGCTCCGAGTGCCGTGTCGTTCTCCACATTTGTACAAAACAGAATTTGTTCTTTCATAAAATCACAGGATTCAACCCAGGTCATGTGAGAACAGAAGAACCAGGACCTATCTGAAGCTATGAAAGTTCCAGGATGCGAAGCAAAAGAAAAGAGGGAAAATGTCGGGCATCCGAGATTGTTTTAACTTCTGCAAGTTTCGTCATTGCATCCTGTATGTCCAGAATGAGCAGTGTCTTGTATGAGCTGTGTGCCGAATAAAAAAAATACTGTGTTATGGGCTGTCTGTTCAGAATGAGCTGTGTGCCGAATAAACCAAATACTGTGTTATGGGCTGTGAGTTCAGAATGAGTTGTGTTCAGAACGGACCGTGTGTTCAGAATCAGCGGTGTCCTGCGTGAGCCGTATGTTCCAAAATAAGTAGAATATTGTGTTATGAGCTGCGTGTTCAGAATAAGCAGTATGCCGATACGAGTTGTGTGTTCAAAGTGAACAGAATATTGTGTTAACTGTTTCACTGTTTCAAGCCAGAATGGCGATCAGAAGTGCCCAGTCCATGGTGGCGGTTTTCCCGGTCGCACATCTCGATGCATGATGGCCGCAGAATGGCAATCAGAAATGCTCTCCCTGAGTACCATTCCCCGTCAGAGTAAAGCGGTTTACCGCCACTCACTCCATGAGGTACTTTCTAGAGTGCCGCTTTGTCTATTCATTGCATTCCCTAAACATCATGCTCTACATTACTTGTAACATGTATTGTATCATCGCACTTGTTGCGTTTATTTGCATCTTGTGTTATCCTATATCCTTTTACGCCGTGCAACGTTTAGGATCGTTGTCCCCCGAGACCCAACTTAGGTTGCGTAGAACACGCTCCTGAGTTGTTTACCTCTTCTCACGATTTTAGCGTGGTTTGAATGTCCCGTTCCTTACACGATTTCAGCGTGTTTGGAATTTTTCTCAGGTTGCATTGTGCGCGCACTTGAGCAGTTGTTTTAGGACCTCTTCTCACGATTTCAGTGTGGTTAGAGTGTTCTTTTCCTCACACGATTTCAGCGTGTTTGGAATTTACCCTAGGTTGTGTTGTGTATGCACCTGGGCGGTTGTTTTAGGACCTCTTTTCACGATTTCAGCGTGGTTAGAGTGTTCTTTTCCTCACACGATTTTAGCGTGTTTGGAATTTATCTCAGGTTGCGTTATGTACGCACCTGGGCGGTTGTTTTGGGGCCTCTTCTCACGATTTTAGCGTGGTTTGAGTGTCCCGTTCCTTAAGCGATTTCAGCGTGTTTGGAATTTTTCCTCAGGTTGCGTTGTGCGCGCACTTGAGCGGCTGTTTTAGGACCTCTTCTCACGATTTCAGCGTGGTTAGAGTGTTCTTTTCCTCACACGATTTCAGCGTGTTTGGAATTTATCCTAGGTTGCGTTGTGTACGCACCTGGTGGTTTTTTTAGGACCTCTTCTCACGATTTCAGCGTGGTTAGAGTGTTCTTTTCCTCACACGATTTTAGCGTGTTTGGAATTTATCTCAGGTTGCGTTGTGTATGCACCTGGGCGGTTGTTTTTGGGCCTCTTCTCATGATTTCAGCGTGGTTTGAGTGTCCCGTTCGTTACGCGATTTCAGCGCGTTTGGAATTTTTCCTCAGGTTGCATTGTGCGTGCACTTGAGCGGTTGTTTTCAGACCTCTTCTCACGATTTCGGCATGGTTAGAGTGTTCTTCTCTTCTCACGATTTCAGCGTGGTTAGAGTGTTCTTTTCCTCACACGACTTCAGCGCGTTTGGAATTTATCCTAGGTTGCGTTGTGTACGCACCTGGGCGGTTGTTTTAGGACCTCTTCTCACGATTTCAGCGTGGTTAGAGTGTTCTTTTCCTCACACGATTTCAGCGTGTTTGGAATTTATCTCAGGTTGTGTTATGTACGCACCTGGGCGGTTGTTTTTGGGCCTCCTCTCATGATTTCAGCGTGGTTTGAGTGTCCCGTTCCTTACGCGATCTCAGCGCGTTTGGAATTTTATCTCGGGTTGCGTTGTAGGCGCACTTGAGCGGTTGTTTTTGGGCTTCCTCTCACGATTTCAGCGTGGTTTGAGTATCCCGTTCCTTGCGCGATTTCAGCGCGTTTGGAATTTTTCTCAGGTTGCGTTGTGCGCGCACTTGAGCGGTTGTTTTCAGACCTCTTCTCACGATTTCGGCGTGGTTACAGTGTTCTTTTCCTCACACAATTTCAGCGTGTTTGGAATTTATCTCAGGTTGCGTTGTGCGTGCACTTGAGCAGTTGTTTTCAGACCTCTTCTCACAATTTCAGCGTGGTTTGTGTGTCCCCTTCCTCACACAATTTCAGTGTGTTTGGAACTTATCTTAGGTTGTGTGGAACGCGCTCCTGATTGATTTTCTTTGTTCTGCCTCCACTCACGAGTCCAGCGTGGTTGGAATATGTCACCCCTTGCATCTGTTGTACTCTCTGTTGCATCGCATCTATTATCTATTGCATCACATCTGTTACGTCCATTGCATCGTATCTATTTTATTGTCCGGTCTAAGGAGACCTTAAATCCTGCATCATCATTCGCGCCATTTTGCGCATCGCACTTGCATTTTGTCGCACTATCTTGTGCACTTCCTGGTCTAGGAGACCTTAAATCCTCTAAAGGTGCAATTCCTTTGGTGTTTGTCGTGCCCGAACGACTTCCAGTGGTCTGGTATAGCCATCTGCCTGTGTTTACGGTGAGTTCCTAGGAGACCAACTGAGACGGTGGAAACTAGAGTTCGAATGGCTCTTGCCTAGAACGCAAAGGTTCGGCATTTCCGAGACTAAAGTGTAGTTTAAATACCCAGGGGTATATCCTCGGCTTGAAATCTGTATGGCAGCCCCATAGATTGAGATAGCATGTGTATGCGCCTCAATTCTGGACACTGAATCAAACTAGTCTGTCACCCTATTGGAGAATAGGGAAAGCTGTGACCATAGTCAGGGAGAAAAGTAGTACCTGTGGTTCAACCAAGAAGAAGCGAGAGATCCCCAGCACCATGAGGCACGATATTGTATATACGGTTCATTGAGGCTGGTGCGACCAGACGAACCGCGCAGGTATTGTATCTTCTCCATGTGAGACGTGGTGAAAATTCAATGATTCTCCTCACTCTTCAACTGCATGAAATATAGTTTCGCTTCGCATTCTTGCTTAAAACAGTTGCATCTATTGTGAATATGTGCTTCATTACAGCTTGCTGCATTTGCATTAATCATGGGCTACGTTCGGCTTTATGCATATCATTTTGCATTTTGCCCCTGCCTGCGGACATGCCTGTGGGCACATCTTTGTTATTTTGTATGTTTGTCTAAGTCTTCGGCCTTGTCAAAAATGAGTCGTCTCTGGGCTTTGACATTCACTCCCGTCACGTGTGACTTTCGAATTCTGTCAAAGAGGGGCAACTGTAGACACCCCATTTTTGACCGACCTTAAGACTCAGACGTCACCGATTGAGCGCTCAGTGATGTTGCATATTGTGCTCGTTCAGAAGTTTCAGAGTCTCGGCTGCGAGCCTTGCTTCCGGACTTCCGAACTCTTTCATACCTTGTCTCGATTTGCGAACCAGGCTCGATTTTCTCTGTTTCTTTTCCCAAAGGGAGGGAGAGGTCTCGTAGATCATCTCTCAGTGGCCGTAGGCTACGTTTCATGGTCATAGGCCATTTTGCCCGTTTGGAGTCCGGTTTTCTATTTTTCGGAGCCGTTGGCCGTGTGCCTCGGTTCGGGACCGCTTAACCACCTCCGTTTGCTCCGGATTTTGGTATGCATCTTATTTACTCCCTTTTGAGGGATACTGTGGTCCGAGAGACCAACTTCGTGGTCAGACATCACTTCCGGTGCCTAACAGCCCACTTTCGGGGCCCCGAACTGCGCGTTTTGGCCCCCGAACCTTCACTTTGCATCAGTTTTGGTTCGTTTTTGGCAGGGACCTCTGTTTCATTGCTAGGAAGGTTATAGAAGGATGGGAGGCCAGTAATTATTCTGTCAGCCAACTTTATCCCTTCATCGCCCTCCGTCGCCCGATTTTTCTCACTTCAAAGCCAATGTTGACCACCCTAAGGCCACTTTTTCCAACTCTAAACCACATATTTGTGTTGTACACACCTGGGAGGCAACCAATATCATATGGTCGGCTAGTAATTGTGTTTGACCCTTTTGAACCCCTCCTAAAAATGGCCTTTTCTCTCTCCTGGTTCACTTTCTCCAGTTTTTGACCACATAGTTGTGTTGTGCACACATGGGAGGCCACTAATATGGCATGGCCGGCCACTAATCTTCATTGACCTTTTTGACCCTTGGCCGGCCGGCCATGGGAGGTAGCTGGCCGGCCACCTAAGCCCAAGAAAACTGGCTGGCCATGATCCTCAGGGTTGGTACACTACAAATCTGTATTCCTTTTTCCCAGATTTTGTATCCGGGAGGGGGTTGCCATTTTGGGGGGAAACTTGAATTGTTTTCCCCCCATTTTTTCCCCTCTTTTTGCCTATATAAACCAACCTCCAGCTCTGGTTTTAAGGGTTAGAAAAATCACCTTTTAGCCTCTTGCCTTGTATATCTCTCTCTCTATCTTTCCAAGCTCCAAACCCTCAAGTCCTACACTCATTTCTTCACCAACCCATACCCCCACCCTTCCATCCTCCATTCCAGCAGCTATAGGTTGTTCTTCAGAGCCTAGGAGTGCTGCATCTCAAGCCAAGGGGCTGCCAAAGACTAGTCTTCAAGGGTGAGTTCCTATTTTCTTTTTTTGTGCTTTATTTTGTTCAATACATTAGCCATACTTGCTTGCTGTTTTGGGCTCCGACCCTAACTGGAACTAGGATTATTTTGAGCTATTTTTCATGTTTTTTTTAAGGGCCTCTCACTGTTTGAGGCCTCCTTGTTGCACTTGCTTCATTGCCTCTCTTGTATGCCATTTTCTTGTGTAGTATTTTTGGCCTATGTATATATTGTTTTGAGGCATGTCATAAACTGTAAAAGGGATTATTTTGAGCCCTTCTTCAATTTTGTTGAAGGGCTCATCATTGTTTGAGGCTCCTATCTTCCACTTGCCTTTATATCCCTTTTTTGGCTCCATTTTTGCATGATTTATTAGCCACTTGTGCTTCTGTTTTTGGACTCTGGTCAGAACTGAAAACAGCCTTGTTTTGACCCCCTCTTCATGTTTCATTAAGGGTATTTTACTGTTTGAGGCATCATTTTTGTACTTTGTGTTATAGCTCTCTTTTTGGCCTTGTTTTGCGTAGTATTTTGAGCATGCTTGTGTACTGTTTTTGGCTCGGTCATAAACTGTAAAAGGTCATATTTTGGGCCCCTCTCCAACATTTTTGAAGGGCCCTCATCCGTTTGGGGCCAGAAGCTGTGACTTGTTTCTTTATCTCACATTTAGGGCCATTTTTGTGTATCGGTTTAGCCCTATTTGTGTTTGCTGTTTGGCCTTACTTAAAACTGTAAACATGCTTGTTTTGGGACTGCCTTGAATCTTTCTTCACATGTCATGATCAAATAATGCATGCTTGATGTAGCTACAAGCCATTTCATGTGCTTAATCTTGCATTTCGGGACCATTTCATGCATCGGGTGCTATATTGTCATGATTCGGGGCTGTTTCGGGTCATATTTTAGCGCTGAAATTTGCATGTTTGCATATCATATTTCATGCCTCGCCATGTCTTGTTAGAGTGGCATTGGTGCCTTAGGGGTCGGTCTCCGGTTTGCCGTACATGTGTGCACGCATTTCGAGTGTCTTCATTTTCATTTATGGCTCTTATGTGGTTGTGGCTGAGGTCCACTTGTTGTTTAGTGTAAGTCCATTTAATGCATTGCGCTAGCCATTTCATTCATAGCATTGTGTATGCTAAGGTTGCAATTAGCGCATTGTGTATGCCATGTACTTTCATGCATTGTGTATGCATTTTATTTCATAGGGCATTGCGTATGCTAGGTTGTATGTTAGCGTATTGTTATGCCATGTTTACCCGTGCGTGTGTATGCATTTCATAGCATTGTGCATGCTAAGTTTATATTATGTTGCATTCATGCATGTCATGCTATTGCATTGCTTGCTGGGATAGGAGTTTAGCCCGAGCACGGGAAACCGAGTGTACGTTTCGTACTCGAGTGACGGAACGGGTCTCAATTCCCAGTCGCCGACACTCCGGATTATCCATGATAGAGTCTAGGGTTTGTTTTGTTTTCATGTTGCATTTCATTCTATAGTTGAGTTGCACAATTCGACCTTGGCCATCATGCATCGAAGATGCGTGATTTGTGGCACGGGATGCGAGGCATGCATACATTTGTGAAAAATACATTGCTATAGTCCCCTTTCCTGCTCTCTGTTGCAGCCAAAATCAAGAATTAGCAACCTTCCAAAGGTTGGCGCGCTTTCAAAAGAGTAATTGTTAAAACAGAGGCTAATTGGGCATCCCAGTGGATTCCGCTCAAGGCAGGCCCAGACATGCATCATCACATCTGAAGAAAGAGTCAAGACAGTCCCTGGCTTGCATGCCAGTTATTATTTTTCTTAGTTAATTTGTAAATTAATTAGAATTTGTTTATATTCGATGTATTATTTGGGAACCTGTACTATTTATTCGAACCTCTCGGCGAGGGGCACAACTGTATAAGTGTGCGTGTGTGTGCTTGTATGTCTCGCACCCCACGTCTTTCTCCTCTTTTTATTTATCACAGCTTATGATGGTTTAGATTAGGGCATATTTCAATTAGCATACAGTATGATAGCATGTTGGCAATTCATTCATCTGTTTTGCATGCATCCGGGCTCGGCGCATCATTACTAACTGCTTGTGTTTTCAATTCAAATTGAATACATGTTAGCCTGTAGCATTTCATATGCCCATGTTTCAGAATAGCCGGAGCCTACTATATGTTGCATTTTTTGCATGTGTTGCATTAGCAACTTTCTGTATAATTAGGATTATGCATGGATTTCTTAATCGCTTTTTGTTTTGGCTTGGAGTACTCCCGGTAAGTTTTATTGCCTTTAGCATCGCTTCATGGTGTGAGTGACTGCCATGAATAGCATGCTTACCATGAGGCTTTTTCTTTGTGATATAACTGCTTGAATGCCTGTGGGTGAAGGTTTGGTTATTCGAATTGGATACAAATCATGCAACTGTGAGTTTAAGCCCACTTAGATAGTGGCAAAACCTCTTTCTAACCCACCGAGGGTGGCAAATCCACGTCTTAGCCTACTTGCCCGAGTAGCATCATCAAACCATTTTCAATAAACAAAACATGAAATTTTTTTCCAAATTTTGTTTTTTTTTTTCTTTTTTTTTTTTTTTTTTTTTTTATTATTTTTTTTTTTTTTTTTTACCTTTATTTGTTTTTTTATTTTTCTCAATTTTTTTTATCTTCTCTTTTCTTTTTCTCTTTATATTTTTTTTTTTTTTATTCTTCTTTTTTCTTTTTTTTTTTTCTTTTTTTCTTTTTTTTTTTAAGGCGATTCCAGTCATATACTTGTATGGGTGCGCATCCACATAGTAAATCTAGGCTAATAACCAGAATAGAACGCATAAAGTTTTCAAAAATAGATATCATGGTTAGTAGAGGCCGATCTTTGATCGGGCGAGCGGGGGTGCTCACGAGTTGACCTTCCCCAATCGTACCCAAGTTCCCGAGCCGAGGCAACTTTGGTGATGACGGACACGTGGCCTTAGGCAAACGAGTCAGGGTTTCCTAAATTTCCCCAAAATAAAATATTTAGGTGGCGACTTTGTATCTGGCAAAGCAGTCCATGTTTGGCACTTCTTTCAAAATCTGTTTTTTCAAAACGATTTGCCGGATTTGGACTCTTTGGTTCAGATTACGAACCGTGACAATTTGAGAGTCCTGAACTGTAGTGAGCCCAACATCGAACGGAACGGGGGACTCGTTCCTCTCCCGGGGCGTTCGGGGGGCGTTTACAGCTGTAAGTGTTTTACTTTCTGTGTTTCTCCTCGTATATCATTCTTATTAACTTTCGAGTGGATCACATTGATCACTTGAGGTTCTGCTTGCTGTGGTTGTTGTGGAGGTGGTGCTGCCGATGCTTGGGGCAGTCTTACTTGCTCTTTCTCGTTTTGGTCTCATCTACTAGCTCCTTCAAGTGACCTTATCTGACAAGATCTTCCAAATGTGCCTTTAGGGCTCTGCAACCCCAAGTCAGGTATCAATCTTCATTGTGATAAGTACAGTGCTTCCCTAGACTTCTCTCCATAAATTCGCCATGGATCCTCTACAGCGCTCTGTAATATGGCTGGTTCCTGATCCTTTCTAGAACTTTATAAATCGGGATCCGGAACATAATGGTAACTGCCTGTGCCGCCTTCAGCCCTGTTTCTTGTCTATTAAATCTAGTATTGCCTCGGCCTCACTTCGGTGATCCATTTTTCTTTTCCTGCTTCGGTGCCTTTGCTCCCGGTGTATCCTCTTCTGTTCTGGCATATTTCTCGATCTTTGCTATGAGCTCCTCCATACTTTTTGGCAGAGTTTTTGCCAGTGACTTTCGAAGCATGCAATCATCCTCCAAGCCATTCTTAAAAGACACGACTGCCAATTCTTGGTTATATCCCGGTATTCGGTTGAACACCTCATAATATCTTTTGGCATAGGCCCTGAGGCTTTCATCCTAGCTAATTTTCAAAGCCATCAGGGAGTCTACCCTTAATGGTTGTAACTTGTTCGTGACAAACCTGGCCACAAACATCTCGGCCAGGCCTTCTCAACTCTTCACAGTTCTTTTCAGCAACTTGTGAAACCAATCCGAAGCGATTTCTCCAAAGGATGAGGGGAACACCTTGCAGAGTAACGGTTCGTTCCCAGTATATAAGGTCATAGAATTTAGGTATAAGCTGACGTAAAAGTTCAGATCTGACTTACCGTCATATATATGGAACCTTTTTGGGGCCTCAAACCTATCCAGCTGAGAGCAACGTTCTCGGCTTGACGGGTGATGTGACCGCGGTATTCTGCCACTTCCTTTGGATCCTTAGTCCGACTAGGAGCTCGGTTGTCGACGGATTTCAGCCTCTTTGGTGCGCTGCTCCCGGTGTCGTTATGCGTCATTTTGGATTTCTCTTCATTCACCATGTCAAAACGAGGTTTCTTTCCTTGAACATGCCAAGGTTCCTTGGCATAAGTTCCCTTGGTACGAGGCGTCCTTTGAGACTCTCCTCTCATTAATTCTACTCGCCCGACATCCTGTGAAGACTGATGTGAGCGTTTCTTCACTTTGTCATGCTGGGGGACTGCTGGGATTGCTTTTTGTCCCCCCTTTTTGGGCGTCGTTCTTGGCTGCTGGAATCGGTGAGCCCTTTAATGGAAACGATGGCTGCATGATGTTGTTCTGTATCATGAAGTTGACAATCGATTGCAGGTTTGCCAATTTGTTTGCCATTCCCTTCATCTCGCCATCCCTCCTCAGACATCTATTTTCCATACCTAGAGGTCGCTTTCATTGTCATACTCGTCTCGGCCTGCTTTCTTCGGTGCGTCTCCCTCTTGGTTGACGTCTTTCTCCCCGGGATTTTGATCCCATGTTTCTTCGTTATGGTTTTCTTCCTCCATGTTTGGATCGGCATGCTTACTACTCCGACTAGGGATGTCATCCTCGATTTTTTTCTTTCTATCCGTTGTTGGCCATCTATTCTCCTTAAGTTTCCACAGATGGCGCCAAATTGTGGGTGTTGATTTCCGACCACACAACCAAAAGGGAAACTCAGCTAGAGAACACCGACATAATAGATTAAGCCTAAACAACTTGTCACAGAAAGGAAAGAATTCGGCGGTGGCTCGTCCACCCGAGGGCACTCCAATGCTCAAGTCAGTAATCAAATATCTCTTAAAGATAACTCATTATGTTTAACTCACAAGAAAGAACGTATTGCTCACAGTATATCACACATAAAAAAAAACATACCTCAGACCGTCGAGAGTGTCCTGCTTTTATAGCCAACACTGACTTGATCCCTACAGAAGTCTCACCTAAGTGGACTTAGGCTCAATTTTTATCCTAGACTCTCAACTAGATAGGGATAAACTCTTTAAGAGCTTTATCTTTATCTAGACTGAGATCCTCCATTGTTCTAGGACTCTTGTCCCTTATCCGTTCATCTCGGATTCCGATATCTCCGCAGGTAACCTCGGCTAGCAGAGATCATGTCGATGCCAGGACCAGGCCACGTGGCACCACGGCTGACACCCCGGCGTCATCTTGGCCATGTGTTGTCATTCACAAAGTATGTCCCCATATCACCCTCTCTCCATCACCTACCACCAGTCCTACCAAAAATTACTTTTTATTTGCTTGAGGACAAATATAGTGTCATAAAATTATGATTTTGTAAAAAAGAAAAATGTTAATTGTACATTTATCATAATTTATCCCAACTGTTACCCAACATTTCTAGCAAGGACACTGATGTAACCTCAAAAACTACTACAGTGGTGTTTACCATTATAAAAATTTCATGGAGAGAATTGTTAATAAATTTATTTATTTATTTTTGTGGCTAAAGTTAAATTTTATTGATAGGCAGAAATAAATACATTAAGAGTGATTATTCCCAACTTTAGAAGGAATTACAGCTAAGGTTCAGTGTTTCAAACCTAAACACTCAAACACCCAACAACTATAACCAACCACATATTGCGACCATTAACTAAAAACCATAACTACAACATATTGCAGCCAACAACCAATAACCATACCTACAATACAACATACTGTGGTCACCAACAACATAGATGGAAAATTCTAAAATTTTTCGATATATTGATTTGTGATTATGATTCAATTTTAAACAATGATAGCAATCACAATCAAGTAATCAATAATAAATCGCCACAATGATTTAACGTAGAAAAAAAAATCACAATTTGAGTACCTCCAATTGTGATAAAAAAAACTATGGGATAAAGACATAAAATAATCCATTAAGAAGACAAAAAGGAATTACACACGAAAACCCTCAATTACCTAGTGAATCTAAGCCCGAATTGATCCGAACCCAATATGCCTCTTACACCACTGTCTTCACTTTGGAATCGATTTGTCCAATGTTGAATCCATGATGCTAATGTTGAATCTACGACGATAAGCCACTTCAGAATCCACAAAAGCTTCAGGCCCAAGTTCCCAAGAATTCATCGATAAACACTTCTCTCTTTTTGTGAATGAAAGAACAAAATTAACCACTGATGTTTGCCAATATGTAATTCGTTGATCAATTGATCACCTTCTATACATCAAGAAAACTCATACATAAACACCCTCCAATATAGAACACTTTGTTTTTCTCTTCCTCTCTAAGAATATGGATGAATTAAATCTTAAAGACAGCAAATGACGCACTTTATATTAAACAGAGCTGTGAAGATCGCTCGAGCGCTCACTTTATCGCTCAAGCGGTGTGACTAAAGGCGGTGCTCACATATATGATAACCGTTTAGCGGTAAAACACACTTTCCAGAAGTTCAGAACACAAATAAAGATACTAGATGAATCACTTCACCGTTCAAGTTCACAAAATACTACTCGAGCGGTTAATCAACTTTGATTTTAGTTAGCGAAGTGACAAATAAGAAATATTCAAGTCAAGATACTAAATGTCAGTACAAACTCCTCTATACAAGCACAACTCGAGTTGGATTTGCATCTGAACTCTCATAACTTATAGATACAATAGAGTGAATAAAAACACAATTAAATAAAATTTTGTCTAATGAGATTGCCAATTAAAAAAATCTAACAATAGACAAACCCAAACATCTACAAAGGACGAAAAAAATAATAAAAATAAAATACAAAAACATTAAAAAAAAATCAAAAAATCATATTCACACAACTCGTAACGTAGGATTGTCAAACAACTCTAGTATCGACCTCATATCTGTAGCCCATGGAGGCAATGGAAGTTCAAATGATAGAAAACCTCAGATCAAAGGGTAAAAGACCATATCTGAGAAAAAAACAAATCATCCATGAAAGTTAAAAGGAAAGGAAAGGAAAGAGAGAGGGGGATCGGATGTCACCACCTTTCACTCCCCTATTATGACAACAAGAGAAAATTTTAGAGTTTAGAAAAAGAGACTTTAATTTCAAGAGAGATAGAGAGAGCAGTTTTTAGGATTTGTAAATAATTACTTTTATAAAAGGGTAAATTATAAACACACCCTTGAGATTTGGGAAATTCTATTTCCACACACCACATTGTCTCTGTCCACACACTAAATGAACTTTATTTTTATTACAAATTTACCTTTAATTAAAATGACCAAAATAGACATCCATCCACACACTTAAACATTCAAAATAGAGATCTCTACACACATCTTTTTCTTACAAAAGCTCTCTGTGCACATCCACTATCCATTGCCTATGTTATTGATACTCATTCTCACACACTTAACTCTTTTTCACACTATCCATTGTTATCTTCTTCCTCCACTATTTCTCACATTTTATTGCCTACATTTTTCCTTCATTATTTCTCACACACTCTATTGCCAACCTTCTTCCTCCATTATTTCTCACACACTAGACTCCATTACTAACATTCTTCCATTGTTCACTCATGAGGTTACAATTGTTTGTCAAACAAAACTTGATGGGAGATATGCCAAACAATTCAGAAAACTAGAATGATATGCAAAACAACTAATGCAGCGACGGAAATGTAACTTTTTTTGCTAAGAAATTGTTTTACGTAATTTCTGTTTGCGATCACCATTTGACAAACCAGTGATGAATACATAGATAGTATACGAAAAACAACAATGGAACAAAATTAATTTCTTCGGTACTCAACTTCTGAAATATAATTCGGAACTCAACTCCCAAAATATATTAAACCATTTGGAACTTAACTTTCGAAATATATTAAATCATTCAAATTCCAACTTCCGAAATATGTTAAAATATTCGGCTCAGAAGTTCCAACTTCCGAGCATTTTTTTTGGGCAGAAAGTATCCACTCAAGCAAGTGAGGTTCAATTTGATTGTGTATTGGACTACACTAGTCAATTTACAACAAATGAGGTATAGGGTCATCAATCATGGTAGGCCTTGCTGGTGCCGCACAACGACCACGAATATTTGTGTGGATTAATATGAGGGTGTGCACATATTTTTTATTAAATGCATATATTTGGAATGTAGGGTGTGTGGACTGAGATAAATACCTAAGAATTAAATTATTAAGTGAGCGGAGTAAGAAAGGATGTGTACAGAGACAATGTGGTATGTGGAAATAGAATTTCCCCTGAGATTTATTTAAAATACAAATTGCTCCTTGTGGTTTTGGAAATTACATCTCGCTCCTAAGGTTTTTAATTTCATAACAAATAACCCATTTTGTTAATAAAATATCAAATTAATTAATAGTATTTAATGATGTTAAAATTTTATTTCAACTAATAATTCAGATAATTTTATTATTATACAGGATAGCGGTTATGAATGTTATTTTTTTAGTTAATTTTGATAAATAAAAATTTCTGACCATAAAATATTTATAACTTTTTAAATCACAAAAATAATTTATATTTTAAATAAATTTCAAAAAAATACATTTATAATTTACCCGTTATAAATAGGTGTGCACACTTGTTCGTGTGCTTCAAATCTATGCCCAAAATTTTAAAATATTTACACCAAGTGATTTGTATGCTTTATATATATATATATATATTAATTTATTATTTTCATAATGATATAAATGATCATCACATGAAATGTCTTCCAACGTACAAAGGGCATTGATTGGGCACTGCATGACAAAAGTGCATATATCATCTGTCTACCGACATTAAACGTAATTTACACAAAAAATTAGGCATAAAATATTTTAAATTCAAAATCCGTATATGAGTTATTAAATGAATTAGGTCATTTTAATAATTATTTTAATTTAAATCATTTTTAAAAGTAATTCCATTTTGTCCTAATATATATTTGAATTTAGGCCTTGGAATTTTTAATTTGTTTTCTACTCTTCATTTGTATTAAAAAGTTATAAGTTGATGGGCTAAACTGGACCAAAAGAGGAACCAAAAAAATAAATTGATTTAAAACTTCAACTCCATTCGCTTTTACAGGCCAAAACTTCTAACAACATTTATTCCAAACCTATGAATACTGAATAATATTATATGTACTAATTGATATATCAATTAGTATATTAATAGATGATATAACATTATTTTAGGAATTTTAGATATTTATAATTTGTATAATGAGTGAGGTTAGTAATAATGATATAAGGTATATTGGTGCATTAGTTGGTATACCAATTAGTGCATATAACACCACCGATAAATACTCAGCTGAAGTTCAAGTTCTCGGGACGGTTGGCACCACCATTCTGGCCAGAAAATCCAATTGCGATATCATATCTCCACCGTCCGATGCTTTTTAGGCAAGATCAACCACCCACCGATTCCGTCGCCTCCATGGTGATTGAATCTCTCAGTTTCGTTAGCTCAGCCATTGATTTCTTGTCCTCGTTGCACTTTTGTAACTTTCTTGTTTTACTATAACAAAATTATATTTGTTGTTGCCAATAAAAATAGGATTTCATGATTTTATTTTGCTAGTGTTTAATTTCAGAGCAACCTATTTTGTGTACTGAATTTCAATTTCAAAGAGAATTTGTGCTTCTCTTTGAAGGGCTGTGGATGAATATTTGGTGAAATAATCATGCATTTTATTGCTATACTTCAATTATCTTTTTGAATTGGACTAGCGACTTTGGTGATGAAGAGGAAGCGTATAAGAAAATCCCACAAAGTTCTTCTGGGAGTGGTATAGATTTCTGACTTTCTTACTTGTGATTTTTGAATTTTGAGTATGCGACGATAATTTTCATTTTACATCACAAACTATTCCTTGAATGACCCCTGTTGTAAAAAAATTAACAGATATTGTCGAAAAATTGATTATTTTGCTCTCTTAGTTTACAGCTTTGTAAGGAGACAAGACCATTTTGCCTCCTATTGACAGTTTTTGTCCAAAAATTGCTGAAAGGGATCACATTGGTCAACATTTTAAAAAAAATTGGTCAACATTTTTAAAGGTCAAAGGTAAAATTGATTTAATAAAAATTTCCAACTTTCAATCATTTTCAACTCTTTGTCACCCTTTTTATTATTGTTGCGTCACCATAATTTAAATTTGAAATCAACTCCCACTTTAATAATGATTAAACCTTGAACAAATGTTATGTACCATATAATAGATTAAACTCGGTGTGTGGTCTCAATCATTCTTAAAGTAAATTTGATTCACACACTACAAATTTTAGGAATTTTTAAATTTTTTTTTTGGGCATGTAACATGAACTTGAATATGTCTAAATACTTCAAAAAAAATAAATAAACTTTGTTAAATCCAAATTATGAATACATGACAACACTAAAAAGATTGGTACATAGAGTTGGGATAGAGAATCCCAAGCCCAAACTCACACATCAATGTTATTACCATAGCATAAAACAAAAAACAAAAAACAACGTATTCAAATGCAAGTTGATAAGAATGTGGCATGAACTGACCTGCTAACAAACAGACTTAATTAACTCTCCTGCAATTCATCCTGATCTGTCCATTACTACCAGTGAGAGGCTTCAAGTTACCCATCTTAAGCATAGAAACACCAAAGTCTTCCCCAAATGCATATGGGTTATTACTATAGTACCTCACTAGATCATCAGTCTCACTATTACCACCATCAAATAGTTGCTGATCAGAATGAAGCAGACCCTTCTGTTGCAACAAGTCCTGGTAGTACACAGTATCAAACACAGTTGTGGTTGCGTCGAGTGGAAATGTTTTGTTTCCTCCACTATTGACTGGGCAGATCTTTTTCAGGGTGGCGTCAAAATTAGGGTTTATATTTGTGTCGTTGTAAATCCTGGCTACGAAGGTGGTGCACCTTGCAAGACCAATGGTGTGGCCACCAGACAGGACCACGAGGTCTTTGAGGTCTAGACTATGAGATTGGAAGTTTGAGAGGAGGCTTGAGAGGTTGAAGAATGGGGGAGGGATGTCATTGTTTGCATCATTCAAACTTGCAGTTAATGAGTCTCTCCTACCTAGTTGTACTTGGTACCATGGAGCTCCCAACTGAAACACAAAACCCAAGATTTTTATGTTAGCAGTTTGGTTTAGTTGTAACAAGATTAATTACACCATTAGTTTCTAAAGTATGCATTTCGTTGCAATTTAATTTCTAATATTTTAATTTTGTCAATCTAGTGTTCAAACTGTAAAATATGTATTTAAATAGTGCAATGATCTGGCCATCCAAGTCGATTAATGAGAACTGGGATATTTTTATAACTTTACAATAATAAAACAAAATATTACGGACCAAAACTGCAACAAAGTGCATAATTAAGGGACCATTTATGCATTTAGTCCATTTGATTTTATAGATTCTTCATATAAAATTCCAAAAATATACCAGCTCCCATTAATCAATTTGGATAGCGTGAGGGCCGGACCATTTAAACTCATATCTGTAGTTTGAGAACCAAATCGAAAAAAAAAAAAAAATTTGAAGACAAAAGTGTGCAACAAAATGCATACTTAATTAACCTTTGTACTAAATGTTCAAGGTTGAGAGACAGTGGGATTTGAGGAAAGAGGGTCTCTGACTAAATACTCTGGCCTTTTTCAGGTAAGGGAAGGTTTTATTATTTATGGGATACTTACAATGTTCACGGAGTCGCGAGCTGCAATGGCTAAAATATCAGCACAGGACACCACATTGCCATAGCAAGCTGAGTTTACGGCTGCTTTAATTTCATCAATAACATCAAACCCCCTAAGTGGATTCAAGTTCGGACGAGCGGTCTTCTCACCAGTGAAGTTAGCTGTATCGTCCAGCAGATTTGATCCATCGCAGCCCTGATAGTTCAATGATGGATGTTACAACAACAAATAAATGAATAATATATGCTACATTAAGTATTTTTTTTCCATCAAACCTTATATGGATGTGCCTTGATTGAATTTTGTCTCATTTTAGTCTCCCCAGTTTTTGACTAATGTTATGATGACTATTCTTTTTTTTTTTTTTCTTCTCTTCTTTTTGCTTGGATGACTATTCTTTTAAAGCATAACATTTAACGTGTCACATGTTCTATGCATGAATAATGTGCAAGTGCCATTTATGATGGTAAGTAAATTTGTGACATGAGATTAAATGTAATTTGATCTGTTACCTAAATATATAATTTTTCTTTAGGAATATCAATAGATATAGGTGAAGAAGAATATTTAGGTTTAGAGATTAGTAGAAGAAGCATCAAACTTACATTGACAAAACAGTCATGAAAATGCAAGCGGAGAAGTGACGCTCCCATGCGTGGCTCGTGCATGATTGCCTGCTCAACGACTGCTCTAACCGTGTGTAATGCCTGCGGGCACACTTTGTCGTAGAAATCAGGATTTAGTTGTCCTAATGTAGTTGTAGGAAGGGCAATCATCATGGCAGCAACTATGAAAAACATGAAAGATTGAGCTTTTGCCATGGCTACTAAAAGCTTGAGGACTTGTGTGAAATTGTACTGTTATGGAGATTCAAGAGGGTACTTATTTATATAGTAGATTTAAGGTTAAACTATTCATTAACTTGTTACAATCAAATTTCAATATGTTAATTAAAATCTTGTGTAATATTGACAAGCTCATTATTTTAATTAAGTAGAAGACCAATTCTAACAAATAACAGCTATTGAGGTCGTGTTGACCCAAATAGGAACTTTGCATTCATGTTCCATTTGAAATATGTTGAACTGTTTAAACTAGAACTACACTATATGCAATAAATCAATTCGATCCAGACTGCTTCTTTCCTCATATATATATATATATATATATATATAAACAGAATCGAATTGGAGTTTGAGAGAGTCGTACAAGCGCTCGAGCTGCTTAGCCTTCCACCTAGCTCGTCTGTTTTGGAACCAAACAGCAACTTGACGAACAACATTGAAGATCAAGATGGAGGGGTAAGCTGGAAGAGCTGATGGCAAGAGATTTGAAGGGGGTTGGCAACCGGTGTTTTATAGAGGGAGAGCTGCCGGTCCCAGACGAAGTGGTCCGGGCTTGAAGCTGTTTTCCATTTTTGTTGACAACCTTCCGTATGATATGGATCCTAAAGGCATGTTTATTATGTTCTCTAAGTTTGGAGTGGTGAAGCATGCCTACATATCATTTAAGCGCAGCAAAGTGGGAACAAGATTTGGGTTTGTTCAGTACGAGTGTGTAGTGGCAGCAAAGATGGCGATCCAGAAGGCAAATGGGGTCTGGTGTGGCAAGAAACAACTGAAGGTAAAGTTCGTAGATTATGATAATGAGAAGAATTATCAGAGATCGGTGTCTGGAGAAGCTCATGAGAAACGACTACGAGTGGAAGGTGTAGCAGGGGATGGCGGTGAACCAAATGCATCCAATGTGCCTGTTCGTAAAGGCATTGGGGTGAGTACATGTAGAGGAACAAAATCGTATGCAGACATAGTGAAGGAAGGGGGGGACGAGGCGGATAAGCTGTTAAAAGTGGTAGTTTCAGACGAAGGCAGTGACTGGTTACAGAGATGTATGGTGGTGCGTATTAAGAGTATGTGGATACTGGGGGAGATGCAGAGCTTGCTCTGGAATTCCAGTGTACATGAAATCCATTTTCGTTTTGGAGGTGGGAATTTAATTCTATTAAATTTTCCAACCGAAGAGCTTTTACACCAGAAGTTTAGTTTGGTGGCAGGCCTCATTCAAGATCTCTGTGACGGTATAAGATTATGGGATGACGATTTGCCGATGGTGACTTCTAGGCTAGTTTGGTTGCACTGTTATGGTATTCCTTTCCATGCATGGAACACTAGCACACTTCATAGTATTGGATCTTTATGGGGGGACATCATCAGAGTGGAAGATAACCTTGTGGGATCAAAATCACTGAACTGTGGCAGGGTATTGGTTCATACTAGGTCCTTGGAAGCAATTAGCTCATCGGTAGAGGTCGAGTGTAATAAGAGAATTTACAAGGTTTCGGTGAGGGAAGGAAGTTACAGTGTAGATTTTGACTATGAGATGCGCCAGAAATGGGGGCTGAACACCTCTTTACCTTCCCGGGCGGAGAGTTCAGTTGCCGGAGTTAACCCTCAACAAGATGTCAGAATCGAGGAGGAGAACCACTTTGACCAAAAGCAGCATGGGAACTTGGTTTTGGTGGCGTCAGACCAGGGGAACACCATTTCGGTGGTGAATGATACTTTTGCAGACTGTGGCTTCGTGAAGGATGGTGGCATGCACGAAGGCCTAGTAGAACAGGTGGAGGTTAACGAGAGAAAGGATAACAGCTGTTTTGCAGAGGAGGTTAGCATGCTAAAAAAGTTACCAAGAATAGTAACTGTTGACAGCAGGGTGGCCTCGGGTGGGTTTCCGTTACTCACTCCAGGATTTGTTAAGAGTTTGAGTGGGTCGGAGGGGAGGAGACCCAGTATTAATATTGAGGTAGTATTAGAAGGGGCCCAAGTAGGAGGTCCTGTTGATGGGCCTAGCTGTCCGCTTATTAACAAAGTGGCTCCCCAAACTCCAAACGGATTGGCCCAGTCCCGAGAGCAGACTCGGTGTCTATCACAAGCCCATGAGCCTGTAAGGGTCAATACTACTACTGTGGGCAGAGAACCAGTGGTTCCAGTTAACACCCATCGTCCTTAGGAAGGCAAGGAAGGAGGTTCGAGCGGAAGGGGAAGGAGAAGAGTGCCCAGAAATGTTGCTTCATTTTCAGGTAGTTTTCAGCGGGGTGCGTTACTCAGGGCTGCGGTTGCAATCCTCTCACACTCTCAGTCCCAGAACAGCCGATCGAGTAGGAGAAGGAAGCTGGCTATCGAGGAAGCTCACGCCACTTTGCAGCTTGGCAAACGTCTGGGTATGAACTGTGAAGGGAAGGAGAATGAAGTGGTACAAAAGATTGTTGAGCTAGAGCTACAAGATGCAGAGCGGTTTGACAAAATTGCAGAAGGGGGTCAGGAGGGTCAGACCTAATGGGCTGTGAATTGGGGGTGTTAGCACGGTTAAAGCTTGATTCCAATGAAGATCATGTCTTGGAATGTTAGAGGATTGGGGAGGCTGGAAAAACGTCGTAGAGTGAAGCAGCTGATTAAAGAAAAAAGAGTAGATGTCGTACTCTTTCAAGAAACAAAGAGCAGAGATATTGATGTTCCCTTTGTGCGATCTATTTGGCCTTGGGAGAAGCTGGAGTTTATGGCTGCAAATTCGGATGGGAGTGCTGGAGGGCTCTTGAGTATTTGGAACCCTGAAGTTTTCTCCTTATCAGAGTGTTGCAGTAACAGAAATTTTTTGCTTCTATCAGGTACTCTGTCTAGTTCATTTGAGTGTGTTTTCTTAAATATTTACGCTCCAAATGATGTGGTTCAAAGAGCTAAGCTGTGGGATTCTATCCTCAATGTAAGATCCTCCTTCCAAAAGCCTTGGTGCATGGGTGGTGATTATAATGAGATTAGAGTTCCAGATGAAAGAAGAGGATGCACTAGAAGTTCCAAAGGGATGCAGGATTTTAATAATTTTGTTGATCTGCTGGAATTGATGGATTTACCAATGTTGGGTAGGAAATTTACATGGTGTAATTCTGTGGACAGTGATAGGTGGAGTAGAATTGATAGGTTTTTGTTGGATCCCCTGTGGGTAGAAACCTTTAGTTTGAAGTTGTGGGGCTTACCTAGACTGGTGTCCGACCACTATCCTCTATTGCTTACGGAAGATGAGAAAAACTGGGGCCCTAAGCCGTTTAGGTTTCTGAATGCTTGGACCTTGCATCCTAGCTTCTTGTCTGTTGTGCAAAAGTCCTGGTTGGATGCGCAGGTACAAGGGTGGGTTGGGTTCAGAGTAAAGGTGAAATTGTGTAGTCTCAAAGCCGAGTTGAAACGGTGGAACTCTGAGGTGTTTGGTTGCGTGGAGGACCAACTTAGAAAGGCTGAAGCTGAGTTGCATGAGCTGGATCTGGTGGCAGAAATGGGGACTCTAGATCCTCATGAAGTTGTTAGAAGAAGTGAGGTAAAAAACTTGGTGTGGTCATATAGAAAGAAATTGGATTGGATATGGTTCCAAAAGTCTAGAGTAAATTGGGCTCAGAATGGTGATCGGAACACCAGGTTTTTTCATATTATGGCTAGCCAAAGGCAGAATAGGAACTTAGTGGACTCAGTGGTTGTGGAGGGGGTTCGCGTTGAAGACCCAGCTTTGGTAAAACTAGAAGTGCTGAGGTTCTTTTCAAAGGCATTTTCGGAAGATTGGCCATCTCGTCCTAAATTGTCTGGTAGTTTTGTGAGGATCAATAGTGCTAAGGTGGTGGAGTTTCTTGATCCTGAGTTCACTTTGGAAGAAGTTTGGGAGGCTGTAAAAGACTGTAATGGGAATAAAGCGCCGGGGCCGGATGGTTTCAACATGATGTGCATCCAGAAATGCTGAAAGACTATGAAAAGTGATTTATTCCAGTTTATGCAGGAGTTCTACCAGCACAGTAAGCTGGTCTCGGGATTAAATAGCTCTTTTATCACCTTAGTTCCTAAGATTTCTAGTCCCTCGGGTTTGTCAGATTTTAGACCAATTAGTTTGGTGGGCGTAGTGTATAAAATCTTGGCTAAGGTTCTCTCCAAAAGATTGAAAAGGGTGCTTCCAGATGTAATTGGAGTAGTGCAGACTGCCTTTTTGGGGGGGAGGAATATCTTCGATGGGGTTATGATTGCCAATGAGGTGGTGGATTAGTGGAAGAAGTCTAAAGAGAAGGGTGTCATTTTTAAACTTGACTTTCAAAAAGCTTATGATTCAGTCAACTGGGGTTACCTTTTTTTCTATGATGGCCAATCTTGGGTTTGGGGAGAGATGGCTGGATTGGATGAAAACTTGTGTCTCCACGGCCAGAATTTCAATTCTTGTTAATGGGTCACCAACAGAAGAGTTCAATCCACAGAAGGGGTTAAGGCAAGGTGATCCTCTCTCCCCCTTTTTGTTCAACATTGCAGCTGAGGGTCTCAATGTGTTGTTGGAAAGGGCTAAAGCTCTGGGCTTTATTAAGGGAGCTTCTATTGGGTCAGGAAACTTGAATCTGTCCCATCTCCAATTTGCCGATGACACTATTCTTTTTTGCGATGCTGAGTGGGAGGAGATAGTAAATGTTAAGAGGATTCTTAGATGCTTTGAGATTATGTCAGGCCTTAAAATTAATTTTCACAGAAGTGTGGTGTGCGGAGTTGGGATTAGTGGAGAGTTGGCTCAAGCTTTTGCCTCTAAACTTTATTGTCTAAGTAAGCAGCTTCCTCTTCTGTACCTGGGGTTACCCCTAGGTGCTAACCCAAGACGAAAGAAGACTTGGCAACCTGTGGTGGAGAAGGTAAAAGCTAAATTAGCCTTATGGAAGAGAAGGACGCTTTCTTTTGCTGGGCGTCTAACCCTGATCAAATCTGTCCTTGATAGTCTGCCTGGTTACTACCTCTCTCTCTTCAAATTACCTAAAGGGGTAGCTAAGGAGATTGATAAGTGTAGGGCAACATTTTTATGGGGCAGTTCAGAAATCCGGAGGAAGATTCATTTGGTAAACTGGAAGTTAGTAACTCTTAGTAAAGAGCAAGGAGGGTTAGGCATTAGAAGGGTGAGGGACTTTAATGATTTTTTGCTAACTAAGTGGTGGTGGAGATATGGGGTGGAAGATGAATCTCTGTGGAAGAAAGTAATTTTGAACAAGTATGGGGGAGTTGGTGGTAGATGGTTACCAGTGATGGAAGGGACTGGCAAAGAATCTCTTGTTTGGAGTGATATTCTGAGTGTGTTAAGGGAGAATGCTGAGCGCTTCGAATTTTTTACGTCTAATTGCAAGCTTGTGATAGGAAATGGATGTAGGATTCACTTTTGGCATGATAAGTGGCTGTCGAATGTTCAACTGAAGGTAGAGTTCCCAAGGTTGTTTAGATTATCTGTGGATAAAGAAGGGAATCTGAGCTCTTTCATGCAGAGGAGGGATATCTCAGGAAATTGGAGGCTTCTGTTTACAAGATCTCTTCTTGCGTGGGAGGAAGAGGAGGTTCAAAGACTGCAAGACTTGACAGGAGCTGCTCCCAGGATAAATGAGGAGCTGCCAGACTCAGTCAGGTGGACTGCATCTCCTTCAGGTCATTTCACTGTGGCTTCAATGAGGAAATGGTCTGAGGAGACGCAAGGCCCAAAAATGCAAGTTCCTATTCTGTTATGGAGAGGTGTGGCCCCTCCAAAAGCTCAATTTTTGAGCTGGTTGGCATGGAGGGGCAGGGTTAAAACCATTAGTCTTTTACAGAGGTGTAGGGCCTTAAGCAGTAATGTAGAGAATCTGTGCCTTTTCTGCAAGCTGGCACCAGAGTCCGTGGATCATTTGTTCCTGCAATGCACGGAAATTTGGAAGGTTTGGTCATTTTTGCTTCGATGGTGGGGAGTATCCTGGGTCATCCCTGCTACTGTTGATGGTGTGCTGTTATGGTGGATGGGAACAAAATTCAAAAAGTCAGTTGTGAGGATTTGGAGGCTTGTTCCAATTGCAATGTTATGGTCAGTATGGAGGTTAAGAAATGAGTGTGTTTTTAAAGAAAACCAGCCTAATATGGAAGAGCTTGGCGAAATAGTGAAAGTGAGGGTTGGGTTGTGGGCCAAGTCTGGGCAGCCCGGGTTTCAATACTCCGTGCATGACGTAGTGGCTAATCTGAATCAGGTGACTTCTTGTATTTAGGGCTCTGCTGCTGGGTTGTTTGTGGTTCTGTGGTGTGTGTGAGTGGTATGTTGCCCTCTGTGTAGTCTGCTTCAAGCCAGAAGGGGTGTGTAAGCTTTTGCTCTAGTCAGCTTTAATCAAGGTAGTCAGCCAATTGGTTTTAGGGGTGCCAGATCTGGTTGAATCAGGTTTGCTCAGAGGAAAAGCCGAGTGGGAGGTTCCAGTTTCTGGTCTGTCAAGGCCGTGCAGAGGCCTGATTGGCTCTGGTCTGTGAAGGCAGTGCTTTTCCTTCAGCCTTTGTTGTCTGGGTGCTCCAGCAGAGTTGCAGATCTCCTTCAGTCTGTGTTTTGCTTTGTTTTTTGGCTTTGGCTGGTTTCTGGTTCGGCTGTTTTGTGGTTTGGGTTTGGTGATTGTGGTTGGTTTCTCACCAACTCACCATCTTTCCCCTTTCCCTTCCCCCTCTCCTTCTTCTTTTTGTTGTTTTCCTTTCTTGTTTTTCATCAATAAAGCTTCATTTTCTTCGCTGATAAAAAAAAAAAAAAAAAATATTTTGCTTCAAATTTAATTATTCACATTTGACACTAATGTTGGCTTGGTAGCCACCAACTTAGTATCACCCTGAGTTCATTTTTCCCCTAATTGAGATTCACTCAGTTGTTGACTACCAAAGACGCAACTTCAAGGAAAAGAGTAATTTACATGTATAGTGTTTCTGAAAAATGTTATCTAGACCGATTGATAGTGAGTTGCTTCTTTGATGAGATTAGGGCTGAATAACTTGAGGTTAGCTAAATACATGAGTTTGAGTTCAATTTTTAAGCTTGTTTTCAAACTCGTTTCGATAAGACACGGGAATACAAAGAAAATGAATTAATATTTATTTTTAATAATATATCAAAGATAAACATTTTTTATGTTGGAAGAATATAAAAAAAGTAGATAGTGAAAAAATAATTACAAAATGATGAAGGTACAAGTGATTTATGCATTCAATTATGCAAATAAATATTGTACCTTCATTAGTTGGAAAAAAAATCTCACTCCACTTTTTCTGAAATGATCCCTTTTATATTTTATTTATGATTTTCTCTTTTTTCTTTTAATATAAATCTAAATTTGAGAAATATTTTATTTTATTTTAATTTTCAGCTAAAACCCTTGTTTATGTAATTGAGTTGACTCGAAGCAAGTTTGAATAGGAAAACTAGAATGCCAACAGACATCTATTAGTAAATTCATCCCACCCATATTTCTAAAGTCCTGCTTGTTTTCAAAGGTAGAATAGAGGGATTGATAATGAGGGAATTAACAGTGATGGATTGATAGTGAGGGGATTAATAGTGAGAGATTAAGTAAAATTGTATTTGTTTTGATGATAGTTGTTAGTGTAGAAATTGTTAAATTATTTTTATATAAAATAATAAAAAAAATACAAAAAATACAAAAAATTAAACATTAATGTTCAAAAAAAAAAAAATGCCCAACATGTAAAAAATAAAAAAATTCTAGTCCCCTCACTATTTTTCTAATACCACCTCCACCTCCTATATCCTAATCACTTCTCCAACTATACAAATAAACACAACACTAAATGGGTCCCACCTCCATCCTAATCTCATCCCACCCTCTACACTCCAAAATAAACGGGGCCTAAAATACTTGACAAGCTAAGCTCGAGTTTAATTTTTTAAAGCTCAACTAATTCTTAGCAAATTGAGCTCAAACACCCAAAAGTGGCTCATCTCATTCCATAATGTTGTTTATCGATGCAGATACAAGGCACATACATTTGCACATAGAGTTTTGCTGTATACCCAAAAGAATTACTCAAAATCAATTTTGTCCATACATTTCAATTTTGTCTATATAGCAAAACTGATGCATACATTGGTTCAAACACGAAAAGTATACTATAAATTCAAAAAAATTTATTTCTAATTTTACTTAGAATCCGTAACTTAGATTCATTCATATTTGAATTTCACGTTACACCAATTCAATTTCCATTATACAAACACATTATCTAGAAGATAGTTATACAAACATATTACCCAAAAGACAATTTTTTTTAAAACAATTAGATTTCTGCTAAAAAACAAGCGTTTGTATACAAAAAAGTAATCATATAAAAACATTAAATATTGGAGTTGAATGGTGATTTATAATATTAATTTAGTAGACGTGCATTGGCAACCCAATATTAAACTTCTAATTTGTCCAACTACTACCATCTAATATCACTAATTCAATGTATGCTAATTAATCAAACAATATAAAACATTTTTGGCCAAAATGTCTTGCATTGCCATGCGCCATTGTCGGTTCTTATCTTATAAAAGATGATGATGACCGCGTTGATGATGATTTTCACATGTCTAACGGAATCTCTTTAAATTAAGACAGCACAAAAGATTTTCTTTTATATATATATATATATATATTTAAGTAGTCAAAATCTTTCTGAAGAAGATAACAATTTAAAAACTAGAGTTGTTTTATATCGGTATCAAAGTATGTTTTGATGAATTTAATTGGTTAAGTTGCTGACTACCCACTTCTAATTATTTTGCTTTGAACATTTTCATCTCTTTTGTGAACATTACATATATTATTATTAGTTCTGGAGAAACCGTTGACTAGCTATGAGATGAGGTTCTACTTGGGAAAATTTTGAATTATGGTTCTAATGTTTAAGAACCTTCTTAAAGAAAAGAAAGAAAGAGAGAGAAAGACAAACAAAAGAAGTGCAAGGTTTGGATGTGCCTGCCATTCACGTCATGTTTGGTGCTTGTGATAAGCTCTAGCCAATGACATTAAAATATAAATGGAAGTAATTCATCCAAACAAATAATCAATATTTTATTTTTATTAAAATTTCTAACAGCAGCCCCACAAGTTGAAGCAAGGAACTACCCAAAACAAAAAAAATGGGCAACACTTTCGAAAAGAGTCGAAAACAAAACAAAAAACCAACTGTCCTGCAGCTGTCTAAATCTCTGCTCCAATCCCCATCCCAGAGCTCATCACCATAATTCTAAGGAATATAAACACGATGAATGACTTTGAGACTTTGTCCCTGTAAGATTATGCTTGGTGAATGTTGTATATTGCAGCACTAACGCTTTTGCAATCGAATTCCATGGTCCTCATCCAGTTCTCAAAATCTCCAATTTCCTGTGCAAGCAAAATCCACACCAAATTTCAGTAATCTATAAGAACAAATCCCTTTCAAAACTCTGCTGACTGATTTGTTTTACTCAAGGAGGACATCCAAAAAAAAAAAAAAAAAAAAAAAAAGTGCATGGAAAAAACTTACAAAACTTTCCAGGTTCTGGTTCATGCACACACCCATATAAAAAGTAAGGAATAAGGAGCTTATCACAAGCTTCATAACACACCTAGTCATCAATATATGAAGATTCTTATAGCTACAAACAAACAATTCCAGACTGATACTGATTTTCATGCATTACAAATTAGGATTTTAGACATCATGTTCATTTTCATGCATTATGAAGGAATAAGCCCATTGTGTTCACCATTGCCTTCAAGGATGTATTTTCATGATAGCAGTGCCTTCAAAGCCACAAAACTTATGGAAATGAGCTCAATAATTTCAATCCTACCGTGCACTCATGTCAAACAAGTGCTAAGAAAAACAAAAATTCATTTCCATATCAAAAGTGTTGGAATAGTCTGTTGGACCACAGTGCCAAATCTCACATCGGCTAGTGACGGATGTGTTGAGTAACTTATATGCGTTTTAAAGCCTTGTGGGCTTAGCCCAAAACCAATAATATTGTATAGAGTGGAGACCAGGGACGGACTGAGTATTTAATCATTGGGTGGGCAAAAAAAAAAGAAAAAAAAAAAGAAAAAAGAAAAGATAAGTGGGGTTAGATTTAAAGCAATGAATTTTTATGCAATTAACAATCGTGATTTTTCATGCTATTAATTGGGGTTAGATTTAAAGCAATGAATTTTTATGCAATTAACAATCGTGATTTTTCATGCTATTAATTGAAAATGGATACACTTTTATTTTTGTTAAATATTTAATGTAAGAGTAATATTACATGATAGCATTACTAATTAATGAGAGTTTTTACATTGCAGTATTGAGAAATAATGATTGGGCTAATGAGAGTCAAAAATTGTTAACTTAATTTCATTTACAAATTGAATTATATAATTAAAAATATATTTTAGAACATAATGGCTTCGTTTAGGAAGTGACTATTTTAGTAGGCTATTTGGCTTTTTGACTATTTTAGTAGGCTATTTTAGTTTTGTGTTTGGGAAGATAAGATGAATTTTTAGTTGAGTTGTTGTGTTGGAAAGTGTGTTGAAATGATGTTTAAATTTAAAATGACAAATTTGTCCCTAAAAATATATTTTTTTAAATTGATTTCAAGGGGTAAAATCGTAATTTAGCCTTTGCCGGCTGTGCAGTGTAGGTTGACAGTGTAGGCACCGGCTGTGCAGCCTATATATATATATATATATTTTTTTGAAAAAACTTTCAACAGTGTTACTTTTTGGCTTTTTTCTCAAATGAGGCTATTTTAGCCCCATTTATGGCTTCCCAAACAGCGCCAATATGTTAGAGAGTTATTATGGTGTGCATTCTTTAAAAGGTGCATATCGTATATACATTATCACAGTATATATAGCATAACCATAACAAATTGCAACTTCTTTCACCGAAATAGTTTGTAACATTTTGCGTCACAAATGATTTGTAAGATTTACACTATATCGTTCATAACATAACTACAATGATTCATAACTTTTACTTTCACTTTCACTTTATAGATGCACACCATAAATTGACTACTAGTAACTTTTACTACACGCAATAAGACTAAACATTTTAAACTTTCATAAATAAAACAAAAATTCGTATATTTCTTGTAATGGGTTTACATATAACATTCTCCTATATTTCATATATTTCTTATAATGGGTGTAGATCTATATACAGTTCCGTCTCTGGTGGAGACCAATCTAGCAATATCAAGAACTTTCGCTAAGCCCACAACAAAAAGAACAGGCCGAGTCATACTTGGTAGTGCTTAGTACAGTTTAGTACACAGAATGAATGTGGATTGGAATGGAATGATTAGTTCTTGGCCTCCTCATGAAAAGGATATTATCATTGCGTAATAATGATTGATGATTCTATTTGTAATACCTATTTTATCTATTTTTTGTAGTGAATCAAATGTGAGAATATACGTTATAATAGAATAATAATTTCATTTCATTTTATTTCATTTTAGTGAACAAAACAGAGCGTGCTTAAACTACCTCAAGCATTGCAGACTACCAGAAGTGGCCATAAAACAAAGCAAATGATAATGACCATTCTTCAATCTATGATTGAAAAGCACATGGCTCTAATCATTCAAGAATTTTCTCTAGGTGAAACTAAGTCCAATTCCAGTTTTAATCTAACAAAACCTTGTTATATAATTGGTAAAAAGTGGTGGTGATGATATTGGAGGGACCTTGATAGCAGTGTTGATGGCATGAGAAGCCGCAAGCCACCGATCGGTCTGCTTGACGAATCTCATGACGGTGGCAGCCAATGCGCGAGTTTCGAGCTCGATCCGCTTCTCGTTTACGAACGATTCTTGGACGCCACCGTTGGCAGCATCCACCAACAGATCCGAAACACGGATCGCGCTTCTAATCGCATCTTTCTTCGCTCTCTCTGTTTGTTCACAAAATCACAAACATAGAGAATCATCAAGTAGGGAGGTCACTTCACGAATACGAAACCCTAGCTTAGAGAGAATATGAATGAAATCGAAATGCGTATATGTGGTGAAAGAGATGAACCAGTCTGGTCGCGGAGTCTGAGAGAGTTGTGTTGGTGATCGCTGATGAATTGAACCAGCGAAGTGTCCAATCCTCCCAACTCTGGTGTCGCCATCGTGGAGAAGATGACACGTGCAACGGTTGCCGTGGGGGATTACGAATCAGGATTCCTCCTTATATTTCTTACTTGCAACGCCATTGGATCCATTTTTAAGTTTAATTTTTATAATCTGAATCGTTCGTATCTTAAAATTTGTTTAATATATCATACTTGTAAAAAATTAAATTGATTGGATATTAAAAAGCATATGTTCAGAAAACTATTTATTAAATTCTTAAAAAAAATAAATTTTAGTTTGAGTTTTCAGAACACATATTTTCTGATATCCGATCAATTTAATTTTTTATAAATATGATATATTGAACAAATTTTAAAATAGGAATGATTTTGACTATCAAAATTGAGTCTAAAAATGAGGTTAATGACCTTAGAAGTAAAAAATACAAAGAGAAAATAAAAGGAGGGGATATTGATTGGGGGGATTACATGGATGCCAGAGAACTCAGATTCCGGATTTTCTCCGCAACCGGGTCAGCAATCTCAAAGCTGAAGGGTTGGGTATTATTCGGCGGGTTTGGTTTAAATTTTCTGAATTTATTTTTTAAAAATTAAATTTTTATTTTTTGTGTTTTTTTTTGTTTTCAGTAAATATTTTTTAAATTTTAAGTAATATTTTTCCTTTTTAAGATGCATTTTACTTAAATGTATCTACATAGTAAAATATTTATAAAAAAATATTTTAAAAAATTAATAAATATACAAAAAATACGAAAAAATATATTGAATGTTCATTTTTTTTGGCTGATACTTAGTGTATTTAAATTTTTTTTTACAAATATTATACTTTTTAAGTGTATTTATGTTAGATGTATCTAAAAATTTAAAAAAATTACTTAAAATATTAAAAAAAATTCATTGAAAACATTAAAATAAGAAAAATAAAAAGTAGGATTTTCTGAAAATTATTTTTTGAAAACTGGAACCAAACAAACTGATTATTATTATTATTTTTTAAATACAAATTTATTTTAGCTAATGTTCAGTTATTCTAATTAGTCTCATGAATTTTCTAATACACTAATAGGTCTTGTTTGTTATGACAATTTTATCGTGAGATCTTATTTTAATTTTGGGTATGATTTGGTGAACGTTTTTACCTTTCTTTATTGGGGAAAACCATCTTAGTAAAGTTAGATTCAATTATTAGATCACATTTTCGTCACTTCAATGTAACACTTCAAAAAAATTCTTGGTAAGCATACAAGTTGGAAGTTGTAAACGCGTTGATTTTTGAACAATAATATACAATTCTTTTTAACTCATATCCATTTCATAATAAAAGTAATATAAAATAAGAGCATAAGTTTGAAAATATCAATATAATAACCAAATACATACTTTTTCTTCAAATGTAATACTCTAACGTAATATATTAAAAAATTTCATAATATACTTTCTCAAGTGTAACACTCCAACACTAACATATTTTTCCCAAATGAAACACTTTGCCAACGTAACATATTAAAAAACTCCTTAGGCCTTGTTTGGGAAGTTTGGTTATTTTAATTGGCTATTTGATCTTTTGACTATTTTAGACTAAAATAGTTGTATTTGAAAAGTTGATTTTTTTTTTTTTTTTTTTTGGTAGTTGATTTGATGATTGTGAAAGAAAAAGTGAAATGATTATAGGTTGGATGTGACATTTTGTCTAATTTTAGTCTATTTTGTCTTTTAGTGGGTTATTTTAACCCAATTCTTTCCCCAAACACCATCTTAGTGTACTTTTTCCAAATGTGACATTCCAATACTTAAAAACTCCTTAGTGTACTTTTCTTAAATGTAACACTTCTTTAGTGTAATACACTAAAAAACTCGTTACTATATTTTTTTCCCAAATGTAATACTCCAATACTAAAAAATTCCTCCAAAATAACATACTAAAAAATTTCTTAGTGTACTTTTCCTAAATGTAACATAACATGACACACTAAAAAACTCCTTAATGTACTTTTTTTCAAATATAATACTTCAACACTTAAAGACTTCTTAGTGTACACTCTAATATAACACTTCAAAAACATGGCATATTAAAAAAATTCTTAGTGTATCTTTCTCAAATGTAACACTTTAATGTAACACACCAATATAGCTGATAAATGAGTCATTATATATCTAAAAGGATTAAATAAATTACAAGAAAAATATGAGATTATATAAATTACAAGAACAAAATATGATCAACCACTCTTAAAAAGGAAGAGAAAAAATGATGGTTTAAGACGTAAAGGCTTATAGAAAATTAGATTAATAAGATAATTAATTAGAAAAATTATTTTATCATGTAAAAAGTTAATGATCAAGTCATTTAAGTCAAGCTGAGTAATAATTATGTTGAATTGCACTTATAAAATTATATATGAAGTTTTAAAACTTTAAGGTCTGTTTGGAAATTAGCTATTTTAATAAATTTTTTAAATTTTTTTAAATAAAAATATGTGTAAAAAAATAGAGAGAATAAAATTATAATTTATAATAATTTTTAAACTAAAATTGCTTATCGACAAACGAGGCCTATAGTCAACCATAAAATGCTTTATTTTTGTTCTAATTTTAAGTATTATTAATTAATTTTTTTTTATTTTTGAGATATTTATCAATAAATCCCATCTCATAAATAAGTACTCAAATTAGTCTCAAGTTTTTTTCTATTGATCTGTTAAGTCCTATTAGTGAAGAGTTTCTTTCCGTGTGGTCCTATTTTTAATTTTGGTAGTATTTTGGTGGACAACTATACCCTTTTATTAATGTGACACGTATGATGTGATATTCCAATGTAATAGGCATTAATATGACACTTCAACGATGTGACATTCTAAAAAAATTAAAAATTTCTTAGTGTACTTTTCTTAAATGTGACAACGTGACGGATATGACGTGACACTCCAAAACTTTTATTCCAAAAAAAATAAAAACTCTTTAGTGTACTTTTTTAAATGTGATAACGCGGCAAGTATAATGTGATATTTCAAAAAAAATAAAATAAAAGCTCCTTAATGTACTTTTTTCATACGTGATAATGTGGCGGGTATGATGTGACACTCTAAAAAAAATTAAAAACTCCTTAGTGTACTCTTCTCAAACATGACATGTGACACTCCAACATGGGGAGTATGATGTAACACTTTAAAAAAATTAAAAACTCCTTAGTGTACTTTTTCCAAATGTGACATGTGACATTCCAACGTGACAGGTATGATGTGACATTCTAAAAAAATTTAAAACTCTTTCGTATACTTTTCTCAAATGTGATATTCTAACGTGACGGGTATGATGTTATACTATAAAACTCTTTAATGTATTTTTCCAAATGTGACACTCTAATATAGTGGACAAATGAGTCATTACACATCTAAAATGACTAAATAGATCACAAGAAAAAACTTAAAGACTTCTTAGTGTACACTCTAATATAACACTTCAAAAACATGGCATATTAAAAAAATTCTTAGTGTATCTTTCTCAAATGTAACACTTTAATGTAACACACCAATATAGCTGATAAATGAGTCATTATATATCTAAAAGGATTAAATAAATTACAAGAAAAATATGAGATTATATAAATTACAAGAACAAAATATGATCAACCACTCTTAAAAAGGAAGAGAAAAAATGATGGTTTAAGACGTAAAGGCTTATAGAAAATTAGATTAATAAGATAATTAATTAGAAAAATTATTTTATCATGTAAAAAGGTAATGATCAAGTCATTTAAGTCAAGCTTGCACTTATAAAATTATATATGAAGTTTTAAAACTTAAAGGTCTGTTTGGAAATTAGCTATTTTAATCAATTTTTTTAATTTTTTAAAATAAAATATGTGTAAAAAAAATAGAGAGAATAAAATTATAATTTATAATAATTTTTAAACTAAAATTGCTTATCGACAAACGAGGCCTATAGTCAATCATAAAATGCTTTATTTTTGTTCTAATTTTAAGTATTATTAATTAATTTTTTTTTATTTTTGAGATATTTATCAATAAATCCCATCTCATAAATAAGTACTCAAATTAGTCTCAAGTTTTTTTCTATTGATCTGTTAAGTCCTATTAGTGAAGAGTTTCTTTCCGTGTGGTCCTATTTTTAATTTTGGTAGTATTTTGGTGGACAACTATACCCTTTTATTAATGTGACATGTATGATGTGATATTCCAATGTAGTAGGCATTAATATGACACTTCAACGATATGACATTCTAAAAAAATTATAAATTTCTTAGTGTACTTTTCTTAAATGTGACAACGTGACGGATATGACGTGACACTCCAAAACTTTTACTCCAAAAAAAATAAAAACTCTTTAGTGTACTTTTTTTAAATGTGATAACGCGGCAAGTATAATGTGATATTTCAAAAAAAATAAAATAAAAGCTCCTTAATGTACTTTTTTCATATGTGACAATGTAGCGGGTATGATGTGACACTCTAAAAAAAATTAAAAACTCCTTAGTGTACTCTTCTCAAACATGACATGTGACACTCCAACATGAGGAGTATGATGTAACACTTTAAAAAAATTAAAAACTCCTTAGTGTACTTTTTCCAAATGTGACATGCGACATTCCAACGTGACAGGTATGATGTGACATTCTAAAAAAATTTAAAACTCTTTCGTATATTTTTCTCAAATGTGATATTCTAACGTGACGGGTATGATGTTACACTATAAAACTCGTTAATGTATTTTTCCAAATGTGACACTCTAATATAGTGGACAAATGAGTCATTACACATCTAAAATGACTAAATAGATCACAAGAAAAAATATGGGACTGTATGAATTACAAGTCCAAAATATGAGACTTATTGATCAATCTCTCTTTATTTTTTGAAACGGCCAAATAAATCTTTATTAATGCTAATCAAGCAATACAATTATAATACCTAAATCAATAAAGATAGAGGGTGTAAAAAACATCAAAGCTATAGTAGCCAATTCCAATTAAGTTGACACCAACTAGCAAGCCCAATCTACTAGTACCACACACAGTTGGAGAAAATCCAACCACAATAACAACAACCAAAATAAAGGAGTGTTTTGAAAAGTTGATAAAAAACTAATTTTTTTGACTAAAAAAGTTAATTTTTTTTTGTGTAAAAAAGTTAAAAAATCAAAAAATTGAGTTTTCTAGTTGTTGTCAAAAGACTACGAAGAACAGAAACACAAAAGAAAGTGCTATACTACAATCTCTTTGCAGCAGTCACAGTACGAATCTCAGTAGCTTAATCGATTTTAAGTAATGTTTAATTGAGCTGATTTTAAGGATTCCAATTAGAAAGAGCCAAAATTGTTTACAATCTTTAATAGTAATCTTAAATGTTTACAATATTTTTTTAATGACCATTGTTTGTTTGTACCAGAAATGGAGCCTATGATGTAGAAATATGTGTCCATCGTTTCATTTTCTATGTAATTTATTTGCACTCTTGACTTGATCAATTCGATTTTTAATTTATTATTATTTTTTTAGAAGCCTTTGATGTAGAAGTATGTGGCCATCGTTTCGTTATGTGAATTTATGTGCACCCTTGACTTGATCAATTCGTTTTTAACTTAAAATTATTTTTAGATCAAATGACATATAAATTTATTATGTTTGTTTGGTTTTTCAAATTATATTTCAATTAGTTCGATGAAAATAAATGTTAAAAAATTATTTCTAAAATTTTAAAATTATTTGCTCAATTAGGTATAATTATACTGATCTTACTTTTAGTAAAACTAAAATATCTAAAACTAATACAGATGATGTGTAGACATATGGATAAATAGGATAAAATATATTTCAATGTAAAAGAATGGCAATCATCATTTAATGAATTAAAAATAAAATAAATATTGCGTGAATTAAAATCTTATAGGAATTTAATATAATTATATCAAATTTATAATACTTCAATGAATTTCTTTCATATTTTAACATAAGTTAATGTGATTCACTTTCTTTTAAAAATTCTTAAGCAGTATTTGATTTATAAATTTGGAGAGAGATTTGAAAATAAAAAGAAAAATAGTTAATTATATATGAATGAAATATAACTATATATATATATATATATATATTTGATATTCAGGTATCCAAACCAGTTTACGTACACCTCGACTACATTTTATCTGGGTTTCACATATTTTTTCTCTTTCCTTTTTCAAATCATTCTCTAAATCCATGAAACAATGCAGCCTTAATAGTCCTTCTTTTTGCACATGTATTCTTTGATGAAAAATAATGGTTTTTCAAGCAACTTTAATTCAAAATTAAAGTGAGACCCAACCATTGGTTGAGGTGAGTCCGAGTGGTTTTGTATTCTTTTAAGTGAGAATGTTGAAACACAGAAATAATGAGTTGAAACCATTAGGTTATGAATGAGAATTGTCTCATAAGGTGGACATTAATAGAAGTTGAGCTTGATCCTAGGTTTGAACTTGAACTTATTTTTAGTCTTGGTTTGGATTGGCCTAGGCTTGTGTATATGTATGTGTTGGACTTAGTCTTGGGTATGGGTCAGGTTGTACTATCCTAGGCTGGGCTTGTCTTGTGCATATATTTTAAACTGAGTTTGGATTGGTTGTGACTCAATACCCGTATTCATTTTGCGACTTATCTGTTAGAATTATTCAAACATCATTATATACATATTTATTTGTATATTTTAAACACATGAAAATTTTAAACTTTCGTGATTCTCATCTTTTGTTGATGGAATTGATAACTATATTAGTAGCTATGAGTTTTTAACCTTTGTAACTCTAACTTTAATGGCTAGAGTTTATGGCTTTGGCTGATGGCAATTTGATGACCCTATTGATGTTAGATTTCATGGCTAAGGTTCTCCCGTACAAGTATAAATAGAGGTTTTCCCCTCCAACTTAGTAGAATAATTTTGGAGAGATTTTTGATGGGAAATGAGATAGTATCTTGAGATAATAAAATTAGAGATGGTTTTTATACCAATTTTTTTCCCCTATTTTCTTTGCTAGCCCTTTTTTTGGTTCCTGTTAGAAAGAGAGTGCTGCCATTGACAAGTTCGCCAAATCTATTCAAAAGGCGTTTTTGCATTAGTTGGTTTTGATTGTCGTATCCTGAGAGATACACGCTGACATACCTCCAGCAGCTATCAAGAGGCAGTGAATCTATTTTAAGGAAATTGTGGTTACACAGGTTTCGGTTTGTATCGCTTATCTTTTATTCTTCAAACTTTTAGATTTAAACTATTTCTTGTATATTATTTTGTATATCTATGTGAATCCGTCTTGAAATATGTTTCATGCAGTTTATTCTGTATTTCATTATTTAATTTAAAAAAAGAGTTTATTTTGTCATTATTATTTAATTTAATTTAATATATTTTTCTAATATTTTTATTAAAAAAAAAATATCAACATTCTTTTGTACCTAGCCTTGTAAGTATATATAACCCTGCAAGTGGCATGTTCTCAACACATTCTCTCTTACTGTACTTAGAAATGGCTTCTTGTGCATCATCATATTTTTCTTCTTCTTCTTCTTCATCTTCTTCTTCATCTTCAATGGTGATTAATGTCACATTCATGTTGTTTGTGCGCTTAATGGGTAGTACAACCTCCTCTGCTAAACTCTCCACTAAATTCTACTCTAAGACTTGTCCAAATCTGCACTATGTGCCTGTTTGGTGCAGCTTAAAAGCTGCTTATTTCAGCTTTCAGCTTAATTTAAGCTATTTTGATGTGTTTGGTTTAGCTTAACAATGCAGCTTATAAATTTTTGTAAGTCAGAAATCAGCTTATTCTTTGAGTGGGGCATGAGATGCTTAATTTATAAGTCAGAAATTAGCTTATGTTCATAGTTATAAGCTATAAGCTGTTAAGGCATAAGCTATAAGCACTTTCCCACAGCTCTACCAAACAGAGCCTAGTATCGTGAAATCAGCGGTTAAATGTGTAGTGTCAAAGGAAAAGCGCATGGGTGCTTCTCTCCTTCGCCTCCACTTCCATGATTGCTTTGTTAACGTAAATTTTTCTTCTTCTTCATTGTTGTTTATTTACAGAAATTTAGTGATGCCATTTTTTATTTATTTATTACAAGTATATATCTAAATCGAAGTGGTGTATATATATTCTTCTTCATGATTAACACATAGGTTAGAAAATAAGCATGCATGCCACGTGTAACACACTATTTTTTTCCTTCTTCCAATAGATCTTGTAACTTAGAGAAGGGGGGATTGAAGAACCTTTATCTCTTATCTATTGCAAGTGTTGAATCTCTGACCTCCTAATAAGATGCAAGGGTTAAAATTAACTGAATTAGTCCAATTGTTTACTTATATTCCATGCTAAACTAGTTTTTTCTGTTAGTTAGTATGCATGTGGTACATACAGAAATGATATGTACCTTAAAAAAATACATTAAGAAATGCATGTGTACTAGATTCATAAAATGTTCTCTACACCACACCTCAATTGAATATACATGATGTGCACTATTTTTTAAATGCCTAACTTGGAACTTTTTTTGGGTGCATAATTTTTTTTGATAGGTGTAAGGCTTTACATCTCTTTAATGTTTAGATTACTCTGTTTGAAATTGGTAAGACCCTATTGGATGGAAGCTACTAAACATATTTACCAAATAATGAATGTGATATGTATAAACATAAATCTAGTGAGCATATTTAGAAGCTCCTCTGTTGAGTATTCGCCCATCGTGTTGAATATGAATATGCATTTTCTTCTTGGTCAAAAAAGTATATTTTAACAGAGCTTTCTTGTATCTTATGGAATTGTCTCATGCTTGATTAGAGGGTTGTGATGGGTCAATATTCATTGACGACACTTCATCTTTCAAAGGAGAGAAGACTGTAGGTCCCAACTATAAATCCGTTAGGGGATATAATGTAATTGATTATATCAAGTCCAAGGTGGAGGCTGTTTGCCATGGTGTAGTCTCATGCGCTGATATTGTAGCTATCGCAGCTCGTGACTCCACTGTCATTGTAAGTAGATTCCATCCCTACCCATTCATCTGTATCAAGAATCATGTTTACAAGATTATTATGTATAATTTGGTTGTCTTTGGTTATTACTCTAATTTTTGTTTTTATGTAATTTGTTGCAGCTTGGAGGGCCAACTTGGGATGTCAAACTTGGACGTAGGGATTCTAAAACAGCCAGTTTCTCACTTGCCAATGATAGTGCACTTCCAGCCTATACTTCTACCCTCAAAGAACTCATTCATACATTCAAACGTGTAGGACTGTCTACCAAGGATATGGTTGCCCTATCCGGTTCTCTCTCTCTCTTAAAAGAAGTGTTTGTTGCTTTCTACCATTACTCACAATCACACGATTGATCTAAATTTTGTAAATTGAAAATTAACTAAAAATTAGATCATAATCCATGTGAGTGTATAGGACAAAAGAGAGGAGTGTTAGTGTTACAATATATATGTCAATGTTTCACCATCTAAAATAGTTTCATTCTGGAACCAGGATCCCACACAATAGGGCAAGCAAGGTGCGTCATCTTCCAAGATCGCATCTATCACGATACCAACATTAACAGTTCATTTGCTAAGAGAAGGCAAGAAAACTGCCCAAGTACTGGCTATGGGGTCACCAATTTTGCTCCTTTAGATTATCAAGTCTCAAAAATTTTGACAATAACTACTACAAGAACCTGATCATTCAAAAGGGACTCCTTCACTCTGATCAAGTGTTGCACGGCGATGGATCAACTGATCCCCTCGTTGAAAAATATAGCAAATCCCTCGTTGAAATATATAGCAAAGATCCCGAAGCCTTCTACTCTGATTTTGCTGCAGCAATGATTAAGATGGGTGACATTAAACCCCTCACTGGATCAAAGGGTGAGATAAGAAAGAATTGTAGGAAGGTGAACTATGAAGAAGAGTGCAGCAAAGTGAATGATGATGACGAAACTTGAGTTAAACTCCATAAACGAAAAATTCAGAATTACCCAAAAAGAGAGGAAGCTTCTTTATTGATTTTCTTGTTATGAGTATGCTTTGTATTGAGGGAAGATGAATCAGTTAGATGAAAAGATTATTAGTGGGGTTATATTAAATTAAAGATGTAAGATAAAATATATTTGTTTGTGTACTAGTAAGGTGATATTAGTTATTTATGAATAAATTTATAAAATTATCTAAAAACCCCTTTCATATATAATACAATTTTATTGATTTTGTAGAGTGGAGGGCAAAATATTATTTTAGCCAATAATTTGTGTGTGGGGATTAACTATCCCAACTCTCCCATAGAAATTCTAATCCCACTATGGGAGGAAATTTATACTCCCATGAGATTGTTAAACTCATGACATGTTGCATACAAACATAAATTAGTTTGATTCTACAAATTGATAATCCAATCCCTCCACACAAACTCCCAATCAAACTGACCTGAATTGAATTCATATTCGTCTTGAAGATTTTGAAGGTTTCTCGTTCTTTGGCATGTGTGCCTGACAGTTATCAAGTTTTAAAACAATGATAGACCCAACAGATGATTGCAATTATATTGATGGAGTCCGAAAGATTATAACCCGGTAGCACTTTCTCAATTCATTGGTTATAAATTCCCCCAACCTCTCGTTCAACGGCTGAACTAATTGCTATATTTATGGGTGTGGTCGTTTTTAACAGCAATAATTATATGGTGGAAAGATTGGTGTGTTCTTTGTTTTTAAAGCAATAATTATATTTATGGGTGTGTTCTTCGTATTCATTTGTATTGTTTTGTTTTGAAATACTTCATAAAATACATAGTATCCTTGATGCATAGTATCGTTTGTCACATGGAGTTACAGAACTTTGCTCACCCAACATTATTTAAAATAAATAATTATTGAATGGACATAAGATAGGATTATATATTTAGTAAAAAAAACAGAGAAGACATAGGATTACATAAATTATTGAATGGACATAATTTTTTTATATAAATTATTTTTTTAATAAAATTTATAAAATAAATGATTCAAATAAATAAAAAAGACTCCAAATAACACCAATAGGAGAGATGACATCTCCTATAGATAATCATCCATTAATGCAGAGCTTATCATCACGTGACACATCATGTACTAAAAATCAAATATGGTTTCCAGTCAAGTGTTACATGAATAATAATAACCATTAAATACTTGAAACTACAGCTGGGTCAATTGGGGAAGGGAGATGCTGCTGCGCGGAATACGGAGAAATTGGCCCATTTTGGGGCTCATTTTAATAATTTAAACCGTTCACATTTTAGAATATATCAAGTAGAACATGCCTGCAAAAAATCAAGTTAATTGGATATCGTTCATCCATCCACTCACATTTCTATCTACAAAAATAAATAATAATTGTGATTTAAAGTATTAAAATAAATACAAATGTGAGTGGATGAATAGGTAAACGATATCCGATTAACTTAATTTTTTGCAGGCATGTTCTACTTGAAGTATTCTAAAATGTGAATGGTTCGGATTATCAAAATGGGTCTTGAAATGGGCCCATTTCACCGCACAGCAGATGCTGCTGCGCATCCCGCGCAGCAGCATCCCCAAATTTCAACAAGGATTAACATAACAAGTGTTAAACAATAATCTTTTGTAATTTGCTCAAAAGTTTCAACAAGTGTTAACATTCCTTGCTCCTTAATTATCATTCCTTTCCCCTACACCTTCTCTCTGCCCCCTAATGTGAACGTAAGTTGTACTTAGGATCACATTAGGGAAGTGGGCTTCGTGGTGTAGTCACAGACCTGATGTGTTCTTCTTTCGCCGATGTATTAAAACTTCTGGTATTTAATTCACCCCCTTTAGACCCTCTTTCTTTTGACCTTTGCAAACTATCATCGCTGTTTCTTGAAGCATTTATTCCTTTCACAATTCTGGTCACCACTTCTGGCGTGCACTTAGTGGTTCTAATCAAAACGACGTTTGACTTCGGCGAATCTTTTGCCGACATTTAACTTTGTGCACTTTTTAACTTGTAAATTCTCTCAGAATTTCAACATGTGTTAAACATCATCTCGGCTTAACTTCGGTTAAGCATCATCTCAGTTTTTGAAGTTTTTCCTTTTTTTGTCACTTGTACTCTTGTACCTTTTTGTTCGTTAGATAATGTAAGCTCTGCATATGGCCGATGTGCCTCCTTGTTCTTGAATGTCTAATTCAACTTTCCTTCTCTAAATGAAGCGCTCTTCGTCGCCCTCCTGGACGAGGATTTTCTTCAGTGTCTCTTCACTCTTTTTGGCTGGCTCCTTGCCGACATCATCTAGGACCTCCATGTCCTCGTCTTCAATCTCTGCCTTCCCTGGTTCCCGAATGTTGCAGGTAGTTTTCATTGCTGCCATGGAGCAATTCTTTACCTGCAGTTGGTCTCCTCTGACTTCTTCAATCCCATGTTCTGTGGGGAACCGCAATAGTTGATGCAACGTTAAGGGAACTGCCCCCATTGCATGCAACCATGGCCTTCTCAAGATGATGTTGTAAGGTGAAGGCATGTCAATCACGACGAATTCTGTTTTGATCTTCTTCTAACTGCTCTTGCATGATTCTATATTTTGCATGCTTTTCATATTTTGCCTCCTTTGTGCGATCTTCTCGGGGTTACATACCTCGGGTATAATAGCTACAAAACTTTTATTTTGGCAAGATACTGACCTGCAAACTTTTCATAAATTCTAACAAGTGTGAAACATATACCACTCAATGTTAACTTTGCAAACTTTTTCTCAAGTTTCAACAAGTATTTAAACGGTGATCTCGGTCTAGCCTACTTGTAAATTGCTACAAATTTCAACAAGGATTAACATATACTGTAACAGGGATCAACAAGGATTAACATAACAAGTGTTAAACAATAAGCTATTTGTAAATTGCTACGAATTTCAACAAGTGTTAAACAATATACTTAGCTTTTACCTCAACCTGCAAATTGTTGCAAATTTCAACAGATGATCATATGTCGGCTTGACATTATCTTGTAAATTGCTACAAATTCCAACAAGTGTTAAGCATCTTCTTTGGTTGGACCAACCTGTAGATTGCTATAAGTGTGCAAACTCTAACCTCGGCTTCACTTCGACTTGTAAATTGCTACAAATTTCAACAAGTGAAGAGAAACAGTAATCTCGGCTTAACTTCAACTTGTAAATTGCTACAAATTTCAACAAGTGTTAAACATATTCTTCTTCTCTCTGCCTCTTGCTTGCTGGATCCATTGTTACCTCGGCCTCGCTTTGGCAAGCCGTTTCTTTTCTCATGTTTTTTATAAGCCTCTGCATCCTTTTGTCCGTAGGGTCACCAGAATCCCTTTGATATGGTTCTGTAGGCAAGGGATTTGCCCCGTGCATAGCTTCCACATACTCCTTTGTGGTCTTTACAACAGGTCTTCATCTTGGCTACCTTCAGTCCGATCTTGTGTGTTTCTTTTTTATCTTCTCGGATCTGAGATTTGCTCACTGAGCTCTTCTCTTCTCGAGTTTAAGTGCCGAGCTCTTGTCTTCTGGAATCTGGGATCTGCTCATTCAGGTTGAGCTCTTTTTTTCTCGAGCCTACTCATCTAGGCCGAGATCATGTCTTCTGGAATCTTGGATCTGCTCATTCAGGTTGAGCTTTTTTTTTCTCGGGCCTACTCATCTAGGCCGAGATCATGTCTTCTGGAATCTTGGATCTGCTCATTCAGGTTGAGCTCTTTGAATGTTATTTTCTTGGGAGCGCTCATGCCCCCTGTCTTTGTATCCCTTCTGGAAGGGTCTTCATTCCGATTATGTCGACATATTCTCCATCCTTGCTAAACTAGTTGTTTCCGACACGTTGATCTTGTACGGTGGTGGCCATCTATTCTCCTTTCGTTCCCACAGACGGCGCCAAATTGTGTGGATGATTTTCTGACCACACTGCCCGCTTAGTAACCAGCTGGAGAGCACTGGCAGAATAGATGGCACCTGACTGACCTGCAACAGAAATATAAGAATCCCGCGGTGGTTTCGACCACACGGGGGCACTCCGACGATCAAGTCAGTATATCTCTCAAAGATAAATCAAGTACTAAACTCACAAGCTTGAGTATCAAAAGCATACCTTAGACCCATGAGGGTACCTCTCTTTTATAGCCAATACAATCCTAGTCCCAAAAGGAGCCTGGCCCTAATGGACTTAGGATTACTGCTAATCTGGGACTCCCAGTGGGATTAGGATAAACTCTCTAAAGTCTTATCTTTACCCAAACCGAAGTCTTCTCCCAATCTAGGACTCTTGTCCATATCCAAGTTGAGTTCCCTCTTCATTCTAGGACTCTTGTCCCTTATCCGCTTATCTCGGATTCCGATATCTTCGGAGGCAACCTTGGCCTAGCCGAGATGACCTCGGCACAACGTCCAAGACACGTGGCACCTCGGCTGACACGTCGGCGTCACCTTGCCACGTGTCGGTACTCAGAAAATATATCTCCACAACTATGAAGAAGAGTGTAGCAAAGTGAATGATGATGACGAAACTTGAGTTAAACTCCATAAACGAAAAATTCAGAATTACCCAAAAAGAGAGGAAGCTTCTTTATTGATTTTCTAGTTATGAGTATGTTTTGTATTGAGGGAAGATGAATCAGTTAGATGAAAAGATTATTAGTGGGGTTATATTAAATTAAAGATGTAAGATAAAATATATTTGTTTGTGTACTAGTAAGGTGATATTAGGGGGTCAAACAAATCTCGGCAATACAAGACATCTTCCATTCTGGGCTTCCAAATGGCATAATTGGAAGCATTTAACTTTATCATGGAACCTGAAGTCGACGTTGATTCTTCCATCTACAAAAAATGATCTCTGGCTGAAAACAAGTTTTGCTGTGAAGTCCGGACTGATCAAATTAGCCGGAAAAGCACTTCGGATTGCCAAAATAAAAACTTCAAATTTTTCAAAACTTATTTGCAAAATCTGACCGTACGGATGTGTCCGGAATACTCCAAATAGTCGGAAACCACTATTGGATCACCCAAATCGGATCTCAAATGGCTTAGATCAAGCCAAAACAGATTGAATGGTTCAGATGGGCAGAATCTGGTGCGCCTGCGAAGCACCAGATTATTCCTCCGGTTCTGCTGACGTCAGCGGCTCAGTCAGCGGCTTGGTCAGCGGCTTGGTCAACTCGGCTCCGGCTCGGCTTGGGGCGCGCGTGCTGATGGCGCGTGTAAGGCACGCGCTGGTTCCTCAGTCGTCTTCCTCCTTGAACCGCGCGTGGAGCGCGTGTCTGAGAGTGGGATCACACGCCGGGTGCCTGAACGGCGCGTGTGGGCGCGTGATGAGAGTGGGATTCACGCGCCAACTTCCAGAGGCGCGTGGGAGCGTGTGCAGCCTCCGTTTGGTGTCTGTTTTATATTTCTGGACTCCTCTCGTCGAGTCCTTGCTCCTGGTATGCTCAAAATTGGATTTCGAGCAATACGATTTCTGGGCAGTTTCGAAACAATACTCTGTTTTTCCGAAAAACGTACAACTTGGCTCTGATACCACTTTGTTAGGATCAAACACACACCCAGAAAAATATCACACACACACAGAGAACACAATATTTACGTGGTTCGGCCCAATGCCTACATCCACGGACAGAAATCAGAATTTTCACTAAAATGGAGCAAAATACAAAATACAGAGGAGGAGATGAAACTCACTCAACTCACAGCTCTCACTCTCCAATTTCTGATATTTCTCATCCTCTCCGTCCCGTCTCTATTTATACACAAAAGGAGTAGGTGGGAGAGCCTTCATTCTTGACTTGGGTAGCCTCCATTCTTGACCCTTGCTATGGTTGGTGGCTGCCAAGCTTGACTTGGTTGGTTCCCATGTTTTTCATGCATGTGGGTTGGAACAACACTTTTTCCCTATCAAAATTATAGATATCAAAAGAAAAGAAACTATTTGGATGAGCCACTCAGGATATATATTTATCATATCATGATATGGATAGATGATATAGATATCAGATATTATCTCATTTAACCAATGGATAAATGAGATAAATATATTTTATATCTGATATATGGTTATGGGTAACCAAGAGAGAAAACGACGTATGTTTTGTTTTCTACCCATATACTGACTGTCTCCCAAGAAACAACGATCAAGTCAGTTGCACTGTGGTTTGTGTGGGTGATATTCACCATTGTAATATCACCCCACTGCTGGGATTGATTATCAGACTATGGAAGCACGTGATTTATCCACGAGGTTCTATCATCAAAAGGTATGATCTGATGATTTTATTCCGCTGCATGTTTTGTGTTTTGATTTACATATCTGTATTGTAGATTTTATTTTTATTTTTCAAAAACAAAGTGTTTATTCTATCTATATTATTGAAATAATATGATCACTAATGGATAAAAAGAATAAAAACATAAAATCAGGTGCATTGGCATATACCACAATCATATACTTTCCAATTTAGAATGGAGGTTGTGACTTCGAACCCCATGTAGATATAGTTGAGACTGCAAGACCAAAAAAAATAAAATAAACAAAACAAACCTTCACTAACATATATTGCACGCACAATAAGTATAAACTTTCAACAGGTAATCTATGTTGTTGTATGCTGCTCTGTTTGGTGTTGCTGTTCTGTTTTTTTTTTGGTTTTAGTTGCTCTGGATTGGTTTCTCACCAATCGTAGGTTAAGTGCTCGCAGATAATTGTGCTTCTTTTGCGGTGTCAACTTAGTTGGGATTGTGGAGTGGCTATGATGCTTGGTGCACTTTCTTAATTTGTTGATGGAATTTGCATGTACTTTACTTTTATCAACAATAAATCTCTCTTTTTGCTGATCCAAAAAAAAAAAAATCTTCCCCCCCCCCCCTTTTTTTTTTTTTTTTTTTTTTTTTTTTCCCCCTCCCCTTCTTCTCTTTTTGCTGATCCAAAAAAAAAAATTCTTTCCCTCCCCTTTTTTTTTATATGTTTTTTTTTTTTTTTTTGCCCTTCCCTCTTAATGCCTTATTAATTCTCTTCACAGTTTTGTTCTTATTTTGTTTGAGAGAGAGAGGGGATAGAAACATGGGGATGAAGAGTTTGTGGATATAGGATTACAAAAGCTGGAGTTGGAAAGTCTAGGAATATTCTAAATATCTTTACCACAACATGGAAATATATACTTCTACTAATATTCTGGTTTCACAAGTTAGATCGAAAAGAAAAAAAAAAAAAAATGACTTCACATTATGTTAACATTGACCATCACTTAAGAATTTAAAATTGATATTTAAGTCCATAAAATCAAGTTAGACTAATTTTATAGGCTTATTTATAAAATGAAATGGGGTTAGGAATAATCCTTGAGTCTGGCCTGGATCGGTTTGATGTATTTTATTTGTTTATTTTTGTTTTAAATAAAAAAAAATGCGCATAAGAGGAGAAATACATCCACCAACCTTTGAACTTAAGATGTATAATGAACAAAAGAAAAATTTTTGTGCCAACTGAAGTACAAGGTTATTAATTTTTATTTTGTAAGCTATTTTCTATTCAATAGACCTAGTATTATAATTTAATTTTAGGTCCAGGCTGAGTTACAATAATGCACTCCACAGTGGCCCTGGTTACCCTTATTTGGCTCATTACACTTTTCAATGTATAAAAATGCTAGACATCATTAAAATTCAAAATTAATGATCTATAATTGTTAAGTCATCAATAAAAATTTTAAAATCCACCTTTTTAAGATTTTGAATTTGAAATAGAGATATATTTACACAACTATTTTATAACAATTAATTTGAAAATAAATATCTCCATTCTACTCATTTAACAAAAATAATTTGTTTGTTGTCTGGAGTGATTGGTTGACTCTTTCCTTTTAGAAGGTTTTTGATTGACTCTTTCCTTTTAGAAGGTTTGAGACATCAAAAATTTTGTCGGTTTATTCTACTACATGTGATGTTATGGACTGAGAAATTTATTTAGAAAAAGAAGGATGACTTAGATTGATTTTAAATGTGTTCTGGTCATATAAGAATTGAATTTGAATTATATTTATATGAATATGAGCAGTGTATTATTTTTCTAAATAAATTTTATGATCTAATGCGATGAGAAGTGGTACACACCTTTAATATTGTGGATAAGAGTTTTAGTTATGAAAATTGATGTCTCCATAAAAATAAAATAAATAAATAAATAACATAATAAGATTACAAGCCTCTATACCTGAAGGATTATTACATCAATAAACTAAAAAAAATAAGAAAATCAAACAGAGAAAAACTGAAAACTAAGAAAATTAAATAGAAAAAAACCAAATCCAAGTCGCCACCGAACTCATCCAAAACTCCACTACCCCGTACTTTTCAACTTGTGATCTGGAGATCCGCTTCCGCTTGTCAAGATAGAACACTAAGATTGAGGTGGTGGCCTAACGTGAAACAAACACATTATCTAGCATCGGCCTTAAGACTATTAGGTCTCGTTTCAAAATATGTCATTTTAGTAATTTTTTGACTTTTTACGAAAAGATGTACAAAAAAATAGAGAGAGTAATATGATTACTTATGATAATTTTTTAATTTTTTGAATAAAATATTTAATCCCAACCGAGGCATTACGCTGTCACTTTTTGTATGACCTTTTTAAATTTTGGTTTCATCTTGAAAAAGGATTCAGAGTGTTTGGTTTCAATTTTTTGAATTTAATTTTTTAGAAATTGAGTTTTTTAGTTTTTATTTTTTTTTGGTTTTTAGTGAATATTTTTAAATTTTTGATCAATTTTTTTTATAAATTTTTTTAGATGCACCTTACTTAGATGTATCTAAAAAGTAAAATATTTGTAAAAAAAATATTTTCAAAAATCAATAAATATACAAGAATACGAAAAATGTAATTAATTCTTGAATTTTTTTAATTTATATCTTTGGTATTTAGTGAATTTTCTAAAAAAAAAATTTCGCAAATTTATACTTTTTAAGTATACTTATGTTAGGTGTATTTAAAAATTTTAAAAAAATACTTAAAATATTTAAAAAATTCAATAAAAACAAAAAATATGAAAAATAAGAAATTTTAAATTTTTTTAAAAAATAAATCCTAAAAATTCAAACCAAACAATCTGATTATTCTTCTTCACAAGTGGCCTTGAGTCCTGATGGACTTTTAAAACAAACAATGGCAGGTCAATAAAGGTATACAAGCGCATTGATGGAATCCTGATCGATAAGTTTTGGTAGGAGAATTACTTTGTCATCAGATAATTAATCTATTAGTGTTTTGATAAAATAAAAAAAATCAATACATAATTTTATAAGTGACTTATGTGGTAATAACTTTTTTTTAAAAGATATAATTTTCTTGAATTATCAATTGTGGGATCTTGGAAACCCATACAATGTGGGATTGTGGGTTCATATTTTCTAAAAATTAAGATAAAAATCCAACATGATAGCCTAGGAATTATGAAATAATTTTCTTATTAACGAGCACTACTTTCCCAATGTCATTGTAGATATAAATTCTATTTATCTAACATAATTCTTTTTTTTTCTTTAATAATATATATCTTTCAAGTATCCATTGCCACCTTCTCCAAAAAAGAAAATAAAATTATACATTGCCAAAAAATTGTGACGTTGCTTTCTTAGGACACTTCTAATTAATTGTGTAATAAAGGAATAATATAATTGAATTCTATTATTGAGCTAAAGTTCATCCAGTCTGGGTCGTCTCTCCTCACATCACTGGCACATCATTTGACTGAGTCATCGTCTTTTGTTACTATTGTGCAATTATTATTATGTTTTATAAATATTTCCAAATATATTCACTGTATTTGGTTTGAGTTTTCTGAATTAAGTTTTTTGAAAATTGAGTTTTTTTATTTTCGTGTTTTTTGTTTTTAGTGAATATTTTTAAAATTTTAAACATTTTTTTTAATTTTTTAGATGCACCTTACTTCGATGTGTCTAAAAAGTAAAAAAATTATGAAAAAATATTTTAAAAAATTAAGAAATATATAAAAATACAAAAATGTACTAAATTCTTGTATTTTTTTTTTGTATTTTTGGTATTTAGTGAATTTTTAAAAGATTTTTTTTTACAATTTTTTTACTTTTTAGGTGTATTTATGTTAGGTGTGTCTAAAAAGTAAAAAATTTGCATAAAATATTTAAAAAATTCAGTAAAAACAAAAAAATACAAAAAATAAGAGTATAAAATTTTCTGAAAACTGTTTTTAAAAAATGAGAACCAAACAAAGTGAATCATGAATATCTTACGATGGCTAGCTCGTGTGTGGCAGTTCTTATAACCTAAGTCCAAGAATAAGGTTGCCTTTCCATAAATATAATTAAAAAAATAAAAAATAAAAACAAAGAAAAAAGACTAAGGTTGCCTTCAATTGATGGGAAAGAAAAGAAAAGAAAAGAAAAGAAAAGAAAAAAAGAATTTGTTTTCCATATAAAAAAAAATATAAGGCTCACAATAATTGTTTTATTGAAGTAAACATTTTTTTCCCTCAAATCATTTTCCTTAAAAAAGTACAAAAAATGACCCTAAAAACTCTTTAAACTCTCTAAATGGGATGATCCATTTAGATAGGGTCATTTTGTTTTTTTGGTTTCCTTTTTCATTTTTCGGGGAAAAAATAAAAAAGGAAAATTGTTTGGCTGTTTCTAAAAACTGCTTTTGAAAAAAAGACAAAAGAGTTTAACTAAAAATGCAATGGACCATGAAAACATAACCCAAATGAGTTGTATGGTGTGAATTTAGAATTGATGTGAAACTAAAATGTTGCAATTTGTGTGGCTAATCTTTTGGTTACTAACGAGAGGATGTGAGTTTAACTCCTCCTATTAACAATTAATCACTAATTTTTACCAATAAAAGAATTCAAATTGATGTAATGTACATTCTATCTAGAATGATTGTAACATATATGCATTTTTGGAATACTTTTTAAAAAATATATATTTTTAATTTGTAGTATTGTTATTTCATATTTAAAGACTAATACTAACTAGTGCCTGGAGCAATGCTTAGTAAAAAATATCTTAAAAATAAGTGAAAAAAGTAAAAATATATTAGATGTAATGAAAAGTGTTTTGAATTCAATAAAAGTTATCTTCTTTTTCTTTTCTTTTTTTGTCTTATTCTTTGAATCGTAGAATTTTTTTTAAAGAAAGCTTCTTTTTTTTCGATCTTCTGTCAATTTTTGTTTCAAAAATTTGAAAAATGAAAAAAAAAAATAGATAGAGAGAGAGAGAGAGAGAGAGAGTAATATTACTGTGGGGGCATATTTTTGTGAATGACATCACGTGGTCAAGGTGGCACCGAAGTGCCAACCGAGGTGCCACGTGTCCTAATCATGGCGCCGAGGTGATCTCGGCTAAGCCAAGATTATCTGCGGAGATATTGAAATCCAAGATGAGTGGATAAGGAATAAGAGTCCTAGAATGGGAGAGGACCTTAGTCTGGATAAGGATAAAACTCTTAGGGAGTTTATCTTTATCTAACTGGGAGTCCAAGATAGGCATTAAGCCAAAGTCCATTGAAGCTAGGCTTCTAGAGGAATCAGGTTAGTGTTGGCTATAAAACTAAGGCACTCTTGTGGGTCTAAGGTACGCTTTTTGTATTCTGGCTAGTGAGTTAAAGCACTATATGCTATCTTTGAGAGATAATTGAGTACTGACTTGATCGTCGAAGTGCCCCCGGGTGGAAGAACTATCGCCGGAGTCTTATCTTTCTGTGACAGGTCATCCGAGCGCAGTCTATTCTGCCAGTATTCTCCAGCTGAGTATCTATTTGGCAGTGTGGTTAGAAATCAACACATACAATTTGGCACCGTCTGTGGGAAAGAAAGGAGAATAGATGGCCAACGACGGAGAGAAAGAGAAGACCGGGGACAACATCCCTATTGAAAACACATTGACCTTAACGAGAAGGAAGATAACTGCAACGAAAAAACTCGGGATAAGAATCCCAGACAGAAAGGTGTCGGCCAGGAGGGAGACGTACCAAAGAAGGGAGACCGTGGCGGGTATTATAACGAGGACGACCTCCAGGTATGAAAAGATAGATGCCTCCAGAGGGATGACGAGATGAAGGGAATGACAAACAAATTGGTAGACTTGCAATCGGTCATCAATTTCATAATGCAGAACAACGTCATGCAGCCACCGTTTCCATTACAAGATATGTCGATTCCAGCGGCCAAGAAAGATGCCCAAAAAGGGAGGCAGAAAACAATTCTTGTAGTCCCTCAGCACGACAAGACCAAGGAACATTCTCACCGGCCTTCACGGGAGGTCAGGCGAGGAGAGTCGATGAAGGGAGAGTCTTGGAAAACATATCGTACCAAAGAAGCCTATACCAAAGAACATCGGCGCGCTCAAGGGAAGAAGCTTTGTTTTGACACGAGTAATGGAGGGAGGTTCAAGAGGACTCATAATGACACCAGGAGTAGCACACCAAAGAGGCTAAAATCCGTTGAGAGCCGGGCTCCTTGGCAGACCAAGGAAGATTTAAGGGACTACCTCTAGAGGGAGCGACATGACGCCGAGGTAACCTCCCTGGTCAAACTGAGAATGTCGTTTTCGGTAGAACTGGACAAATTTGAGGCTCTGAAAAGGTTCCACATGCCGAGATTCCAGATATACGTCGGTAAGTCTGACCCTAACTTTCACGCCGGCTTGTACCTGAACTCAATGGCACTATACATCGGGGACAAGCCGTTGTTCTGCAAGGTGTTCCCTTCATCCTTTGGGGAAATCGCATCAGACTGGTTTTACAAGTTGCCAAAAGGAACTATGAAAAGCTGGGAAGGCCTGGCCGAGATGTTGTTGTGGTCAAACTGAGAATGCCGTTTTCGGTAGAACTGGACAAATTTGAGGCTCTGAAAAGGTTCCACATGCCGAGATTCCAGATATACGTCGGTAAGTCTGACCCTAACTTTCATGCCGACTTGTACATTAACTCAATGGCACTGTACACCGGGAACGAGCCGTTGCTTTGTAAGGTGTTCCCCTCATCCTTTGGGGAAATCGCATCAGACTGGTTTCACAAGTTGCCAAAAGGAACTGTGAAAAGTTGGGAAGGTCTGGCCGAGATGTTCGTGGCCAGGTTTGTGACAAACAAACTACAGCTGTTGAGGGTGGACTCCCTGATGGCTTTGAGAATTGGCGAGGATGAAAGCTTTAGGGCCTATGCCAAAAGGTATTATGAGGTGTTCAACCGAATACCAGGATGCAACCAAGAGGTGATGGTCATGTCTTTTAAGAACGGCCTGAACGATGATTATCTGCTTCGAAAATCACTGGCAAAGACATTGCCAAAAAGTATGGATGAACTAATGGCCAGGATAGAGAAGTATGCAAGAGCCGAGGAAGACACACCAGGGACAAAGGCGTCAAAACAAGAGAAGAGAAACGGCTCGCCGAAGCGAGGCCGAGGTAACACTGGATATAACAAGCAAAAGACAGGACTGAGGGCTACACAAACAGTCACAACCGTATTTCGAATTCTGGTTTACAAAGTCTTGGAAAGAATCTGGAATCAGTCCTATTATAGAACACCAGAGAAAATTCCTCACAAATTTATGGGAAGAAGTCTGGGGAAGCACTGCGCCTACCATAATGAGGGTGGGCATCTGACTCAAGGGTGCAGAGCCCTAAAAGCACATCTGGAAGACCTGGTAAGACAAGGTCATTTAAGGGACCTAGTAGATGAGGCCAGGACAAGGGAGGAATAAGCGAGACTGCCTCAGGCACTAGCAGCACCACCCCTGCCAGCACCACAACCGTAAGCAGGCGGACCTCGAGTGATTAATGTGATTCATTCGAAGGTTAATGAGAACGAGATATGAGGGGAGACTCAGAAGGTAAAACACTTGCAACATGTGTATCAGGTTCGGCAGAAAAGACCTAGGGTAGATGAGCACCAAGGACCAATGGTGTCCTTTACTGAAGACGATCTAGACATGGTGCAACATCCACACAATGATGCCCTGGTAATATCTCTCAAGATTGGAAAGTGTTATGTAAAGTGCATCTTAATTGACGAGGGCAGCTCTTGTGACATCATGTATGTCAGGTGTTACAAAGAGCTTGGCCTTCACCAAGATGATCTGGAGTAGTCCAATGGTCCAATGGTTGGGTTCAACAGAACGCCAATGTGGCCCCTGGGAGGAATAAGTTTAGAGGTGCAGCCTGGCACCAAGAAGGTAAACACAGAGTTCACAATAATTGACACCTCCTCCCATTACAATGTTATCCTGGGAAGGCCATGGCTGCGTTCAACAGGGGCTTTTCCTTCAACACTGCACCAGCTGTTGCAGTTCCCAACAAAGCATGGAATTGAGGAGGTCAGAGGGGATCAGGTGTAGGTAAAGAATTGCTCCATGGCAGCAATGAAATCCACCTGCAGCGTGCGAGGAGCAGAATCAGCAGAAATTGAGGACGAGGACATGGAGGTCCTGGAGGACGTAGGCAAAGAACCTAGTCCAACAAGGGGATGAAGAGTAAGGAAGCCCTGAAGAAGATCCTAGTCCAGCAAGGGGATGAAGAGCACTTCTTCCTTCTAGGCTCAGGCTTGGCTGAGGAAGAGAAAAAAGAGTTAGAGGCGTTCGTGAGAGAAAACATTGAGGTGTTTGCCTGGACACCATAGGAGATGCCTGGCATTGACCTCGAGGTCACTTGCCATAGACTGAATGTGGACATGTCAGCCAAACCTGTCATCCAGCGAGCAAGGAGGCCTACATTGATGCATGTTGAGGCAGTAGAAGAGGAAGTGGATAAACTTCTGGAGGCCAGAGCCATTCGAGAGGTAAACTACCTAACATGGTTATCAAACACAGTTGTTGTGAAGAAGAAGAATGAGAAGTGGAAGGTCTGCGTGGACTTCACCAGCCTAAACAAGGCTTGTCCCAAAGACAATTTCCCACTGTCCAAGATTGACCAATTGGTGGATGCCACTTCAGGGCATGGAAGGATGAGCTTCTTGGACGCTTACAGGGGGTACCATCAGATAGCCATGTACCCCCTGGATGAGGAGAAGACTGCATTTATCACCCCAAAAGGGCTGTATTGCTACAGAGTAATGCCTTTTGGGTTGAAAAATACAGGAGAAACCTACCAAACATTGGTGACTAAGATGTTCAGACATCTAATAGGCAGAACAGTGGAGGTACACATTGATGACATTGTCATGAAGACCAAGGAACTTGAGGATCATTTGGCCAACCTGAAACAGTCTTCGATATCTTGAGGACATTTTGGCTCCGACTCAATGCGTCAAAATGCGCATTTGGAGTTGGGTCAAGAAAGTTCCTGGGATACTTGGTTACCAAAAAGGGCATTGAGGCGAGTGTAGACACCCCATTTTTGACCGACCTTAAGACTCAGACGTCACCAGTGGAGCGCTCGGTGATGTTGCATATTGTGCTCGTTCTGAGGTTTCAGAGTCTCGGCTGCGAGCCTTGCCTCCGGACTTCGGGGCTCTTTTTGTGCCTTGCCTCGGTTTGCGAATCGGGTCCTGTTTTCTCCGTTTTCTCTTCCCAAAGGAGGGAGAGGTCTTGAAGACCATCTCTCAGTGGCCGTTGGCTACGTTTCGTGGTCGTAGGCCATTTTTCTCGTTTGGGGCCCAGTTTTCGATTTTCGGAGCCGTCGGCCGTGTGCCTCGGTTCGGGACCGCTTAACTATCTCCGTTTGCTTCGCTTTTTGGCACACGCCTTATTTCCTCCCTTTAGAGGGACACTGTGGCCCGGGAGACCACCTTCGTGGTCATACGCCACTTCCGGTGCCTAACAGCCTGTTTTCGGGGCCCCGAACCGCGCGTTTTGGCCCCCGAACCTTCGTTTTGCATCCGTTTTGGTCCATTTTTGGTAGAGACCCTATTTTCACTATTAGGGAGGGGGTAGTATGGTGGATGGCCACCTTTTCCCCTAAAAAACCAATTTTCTCATTTTCTCTCTCCAAAGCCGGTTTTTCTGACAAAAAGCTGGTTTTTCTCACTTTTGAGCCACATTTTCTGGCTTTTCATACCACAGCTGTGTTGCACTCATCTGGGAGGCCACCTTTTTGGGGTGGCCGGTCAGAATTTTTTGTTGGCCTTTTTGAGCCCTGGTCGGCCGACCAGGGGGAGTGGCCGGCCGGCCACCTTAGCTGGCCGGCCAGCTTCCTACTTTTTGCTCTTCTCAAGTGCAACACAATTGTGCCAGCTGTTTTGCACTTGACACACTGTCCGAGGGTTTTGTCCCTGTTTTGGTCCTTAAAAGGGGGTTTTGACCCCTTTGCTTAGGGAGGAAGGTGGTTTGGCCCCTTTGGTCAAGCTTCTTCCCTTTTTGGTCTAGCTTCTTCAAGAAGCTTGACCCTTTGGTTAAGTTTCCTTTAGAAGCTTTGAACCCCTCTCTTGGCTTCTCCAAGAAGCCTCACCCTTCTCCCTCTATATAACACACATTCCACCTCCATTTGCAAAGGTTAGAAGCTTTGGGCTGAGATATATACACACAAACCTCCATCTTTCCACTTCAAGCCTCCAAACATCCTTGTTCTTGGCCATTCTACACTACAACTCCTAGCCTACCACCTCCACCATCCATTCCAGCCCCTTGAAGCTGATTTTTAGAGGTTGAAGGTTCACCAACTTGGTCCAGAAGCTGCTGGAAACCTGCTCTTCAAGGGTAAGTGCCTATTTCCCCTAAACTCATTTTTTTGCATGATTGGTTAGCCTTATTTGCAAGCATTTTTGGGCTTCGACTCAAACTGTAAAGTGTTTTATTTTGATCCCCTCTTCAACTTTGTTTCAGGGCACTTTTTCTGTTTGAGGTCATTTACTTCCCCTTACCCTCTATCTCTCTTTTAGGGTTGTTTTTGCATCATACTTTAGCCTTACTTGTGAACATTTTCGAGATTTGTTATAAACTGGAAAAAGCCTTGTTTTGACCTCCTCTTTAATTTTTCTTGAGGTCACTTTTCCGTTTGGAGTCATCTCCTTCCTTGCATGCTCCATCTCTTCATGATTAGGGCTATGCATTAGAGCATTTGCATTGGACTTGTTTTGGCCTCTTAGCCACTGAAATCCAGGGGATTTTCAGTGGCTTTGATGAGGTTTTGAGCTTTGAAATCATAGAGGGGTGACCCTCTCACCCCTCATTTTCTTTACTAGCATCATTGGCTTTCCAAAGGGGCTCTATTTTGCATGCATTGAAATCACTTTTTGGGCCCAATTTGGTGGGTTTTAAGGTCTGCCTTAAGTCTGTCCGGGGCCCTTTTGATCATATTTTATGTCTATAGTGCATGTGTAGAACAATTCCATTCAAGGCCTTTCTAGAGTTGGTTTGGTCATGCTAAGTGTCTATCTTGTATGTGCTTAACAACCCCTTGCAAGGCCCTCCAAAGAAGCCCCTCATTTTTGCATGCATTGGCTGCATTTCAGTGATTATTTGGGCATATTTTGGCATGTTTTATTCACTGTTTTTGGCTGGTTTGATGAGTTCTCATTTGCTTCATATACATGCCATGTAAACCATGCTTGCTAGCCAATGTTGCATGCTATTTTAGTCCATCATGTTAGCATCTTTTGGCCATGCTCTAAACTAGAAATGTGCATGTTTCGGGACTGCCTTGGCTCTGTCTTTTGACATCATGACCAAATAATGCTTTCTTTGTATACTTGTAGTTCAATACATGTGTCTAGTTTTGAGTTTCGAGGCTTATTCCATGGATCGGGTGCCATATTTCCATGTTTCGGGATCATTTAGCATCATGTTTTAGTGCTGGAAATTATATGTTTGTATGTCATCTTTCATCCCTTGCCATGCTTTGGTAGAGTGGCATTTTATGCCTTAGGTTCGGTCCTCGGTATGCGTGCACGTGTGCATGCATTTCGGTTGTCTCTTTTTTCGTCTCATGGCCACTGATGTGAGTGTGGCTGAGGTCCACTCATATTGGTGTAAGTCTATCGTGCATTGTGTATGCCATTTCAATCCATAGCAATGCGTATGCTAGGTTGCATCTTAGAGCATTGTGTATGCCATGTTACATCGAGCATTGTGTATGCCATTACATCGAGCATTGTGTATGTCATTTCATAGCATTGCGTATGCTAGGCTGTATGTTAGTCGCATTGTGCATGCCATCTCATTCGCATCGTGTTTGGGATAGGAGTTATCCTAAGCACGGGAAACGAGGGACGTTTCGTACTCCGAGTGATGGAACGTGTCTCAATTCCCTGTCGTCGACACTCCGGATTACCCATGATGGAGTTTAGGCCTTGTTGTGTTTATATGTGCATTCATTTCACATCGAGTTGTGCAATTCGACTCCTCAGCCATCATGCATCGAGATACGTGATTGGTGGCACGAGGATCGAGGCATGCATACATATGTCAAAATACTTTGCCATGCTCCTTTGTTGTTCTCTGTTGCAGCAAATCAGAAATCAGCAACCTTCTGGAGCTTTGCACAATATTCCGAGAACAGTTGCGAACAGAGGCAAACCGGGGCATCGTAAAGAATTTCCCGACGAAGGCAACTCGAGCATGCATCATTCATCATTCGGAACAGAGCCGAGGCGGTCCATAGCTTTCATGCTAATTTATCCGCTTTCCTAGTTAATTTGTTAATTAATTAGGATTTTGTACTTATTCGGACTATATTATTTATTCGGGACTGTATTATTTATTCGGACCCTCTGAGCGAGGGCACAATTGTAATAAGTGTGCGTGCGTGTGATGTATGTCTTCCAACCCCATGTCTTTCTCCCTTTTATTTACCCCCCAAAATAAATATTTAGGTGGCGACTCTGTATCTGGCAAAGCAGTCCATGTTTGGCACTTCTTTAAAAAAATCTGTTTTCAAAAACGATTTACCGGATTTGGACTCTTTGATGATTCATCGGTCTTGTATTGCATGCCGCGAGATTAGATACAGGACCGTGACACAAATCGAGTCCGAACTGTAGCCTGAGGCCGGAGGGCGCATCTACAGCGAGCCCGGATAAGATCAAGGCCATCTTGGACTTGAAGAGCCCAACATCGGCAAAATAAGTGCAGATGTTGACTGGAAAGGCTGCAGCCCTGAATAGGTTCATAAGCAGAAGTTCAGACAAATGCAAACATTTCTTTAGTTTAGTAAAGAAAGCCACAAACTTCTTATGGACAGAAGAGTGCGAAGTCGCCTTGGTTGACTTGAAAAAACACCTGACCACAGCTCCAGTTCTCTCAAATCCAGTACCTGGAGAGGAGCTGTTCTTATACGTGGCGGTTTTAGAGCATGCAGTGAGTGCAGTGGTAATCAGAGAAGAAAAGAGAGAACAAAGGGCAGTTTACTACGTAAGTAAAACCCTAGAAGATGCAGAGACCAGATACTTACCTTTGGAGAAACTGACACTGGATTTAGTAATGGCTTCCAAGAAGCTGAATCATTACTTTCAAGCCCACAAGATTGTGGTATTAACTGAGCATCCTTTGAAGTCCCTATTACAATAAGGAGATCTGACCGGCAGGATAGCAAGATGGGCAGTGGTGTTGGGCCAATATGATCTGGAATTCAGACCCAGAACAGCAATCAAAGGCTAGGTTTTGGCTGACTTCATGGCCGAGTTCACACCAGGCACCACTGTACATCGGGCTTCGTTGAGTCGCGGTTTAGGATGTCCAGATGAACAAGAAGAAACCAGCGGGGGATAGCAGAACAGAAGAAAAAAGAGAAACTCAGGCCCTGTGGTATTTACATCGGTGACTCCTTCTGCCTGTTTGTTGATGGGAGTTCAAACCGACAAGGAGCGGGGGCAGGAGTAGTGCTAATATCGCCAGATGGGCGGATGTTGGAACAATCCATTCATTTGGGGTTTAAGGCCTCAAACAACGAAGCAGAATATGAAGCACTGATCGTAGGATTGAAGTTGGAAGTAACAATGGAAGCCGACGAGGTGATGGTCTTCTATGACTCCCAGCTTATCGTCAACCAGGCAACAGACGAATACGCAGCCCGAGATGAAAGGATGATGGCCTATGTAAAGAAGGTGGGTAGATTGGTAGTATTATTCCAGAATTGCCGACTACAGCAAGTTAGCCAAGATGACAACAGCCATGCTGATGCCTTGGCCAACCTGGCTAGTGCAATAAAACCAGGATAGGCAAGGACAATAATGGTTGACTATTTGTCAGGTCCAAGTGTAAAACCACTGAACACAGAGTATGAGGCAATGTGTGTAGAGATGAGACCAAGTTAGATGGATGCGATAATAGTATTCCTTAGAGATAGGAAACTGCTAGATAATCATAAAGAAGCACACAAGATCAGACTGAAGTCAGCAAGATTTAGTCTAACAGCAGAAGGACATCTCTACTGAAGATCTTTTACTGGTCCCCTTTTGAGGTGTGTGCATCCTTCACAAGTTGAAGACTTCCTGTATGAAATACACGAAAGATTATATGGAAGCCACACTGGGGGCAAGTCACTTGATCATAGGGCCATTGTTTAGGGGTTCTGGTGGCCCTATATGTAGAAAGATGCTGAAGCTTATGTCAGAAAGTATGAGAAGTGGCAGAGGTTTGCACCTTTGATACACTAACCAGCGGCAGATTTAAACCCAGCGTCTAGCCTTTGGCCATTTGCCCAGTGGGCCATGGATCTTGTTGGACAACTACCTCGAGTGACTGGACAAAGGAAGTTCCTGCTAGTGGTAACAGATTACTTCACCAAGTGGGTAGAAACTGAACCCCTTGCAAAGATTCAGGACATTGATGTAAAGAACTTCATATGGAAGAACATCATCACTAGGTTTGGGATCCCAAGGGCGACAATAGTAGACAATGGTATGCAGTTTGACAGTAAGCTAATCAAGAACTTCTATGCAAAGTACAAAATCAATAACTACTATTCCACACCAAGCTTCCCTAAGCATCCAACAAAACTATCTTGGATGGGATTAAGAAGAGACTGGAAGCAGCAAAGGGGAACTGGGTGGAAGAGTTGCCCAATGTACTTTGGGCATATCGAACTGCACCGAGAAGATCAACTGGGGAATCCCCATTTGCCATGGCTTATGGCACAGAGGCAGTAATCCCATTGGAAGTCGGCATCCCAAGGATTAGAACCTAGGAAGTAGAGAATGGAACTAATGAGGCATTTTTGGCCCTACTAGAAGTCAGCATTCCAGAGATCAAAACCCAGGGAGTGGAAAACGGTACTAATGAGGCATTTCTAGCCCGAGATCTAGACTTACTGGAGGAGAAAAAAGAGAGAGAGCAGCAATTTGGCCGGGGGCATACCTGCAACAACTTGCTAGGGCTTACAACAAGAAGGTCAACTCTAGAGAGTTCAAAGTTGGGGACCTTGTGTTAAGGAAAGTAGTCGGCAGCAAGAAGGATTCTAGGGAGGGCAAGCTTGGCCCAAATTTAGAGGGGCCTTATAGAATCATCTCAGTCGCCAGTAATGGGGCATATCTACTTGAAGACAGTGATGGAAAAGAGTTGCCAAGACCTTTGAACACTTGCAACCTGAAGTTTTTCTATCATTAGATTTTTTGTTTTAAATTTTTTTTGTTACTAGCCGAAGTAATAATAAAATTTTAGCTCGATTTTAATTTCAAACTTCTGTAATATGATTGACCAGTCCCTTGGCGATATTTCTAATTGAAACATGACGAATAATTTAGACTTATTATATGGAAGAGTTGAATTATACTTACATATAATAGAGTTGAACTAAGTTGGCGATGTTTCTGATTGAAACATGACGAATAACTTAGACTTATTATATGAAAGAGTTGAATTATATTTGCATATAATAGAGTTGAACTAAGTCGGCGATATTTCTGATTGAAACATGACGGATAACTTAGACTCATTATATGGCAGAGGTGAAATTATACTTGCATATAATGGAGTTGAACTAAGTTGGATTAACCTGGACTTGCCATATCGGCAGAGTCAAACACAGATTGAAACTAAGTGCATTTGAGTAAGATTAACAGAGGAACCAAGGTTGAGAACCTCGGCTAGTCTTTGTTTGAATATAACTTTGGCAACAAGGTCATAGCCACATTCTTAATGAGAACCTAAGTGAAACTTAAGTTCACATTAGGGGGCAGAGAGCTGGAGAATGATGCTTGGGTCAACACTTGTTGAAATTTTCAGAAAAATTTACAAGTTGAAGTCAAGCTGAGGTGATATTGAAAGAAGTATCTATGTACGTGCTGAGATTACTAGGTTGCCAAGCTTGGAAAGCATTGGAGATTGAAGTCTTGAAAGGAGACATTAAATAAAGTGGCAAGTTTTAGATAACACTTGTGAAAATATTTTTACAATATTTTTAAGTGTTAAGACAAGGCCGAGATAAACAAGTTCGAAGTTATGTCTGAGGTATTTTACTTCGAGAAGACTATACAGCTAAAAGAATAAAACTGAAGACATGCAAATTATTCTAAGTATGGAAGCAGTAAAGCATATAGACATACAAACACTTGAAAGAAGAAGTTATATTTGCATTCAAAAGAAGAAAAAGTGCACTTCGGCCTATAGAGGGATTACTTGTTTAGATTACAAAAGCGGTACGTCGGCCAACTATGAAAACAAAAAACATTGTTCAGAAAAGTACTAAGTACAAAGAAAAATCTTATAGTCAGACTACTCGGCGTCGGTGGCAGGTTGTGTCTCGGCCCCAGAAGACAACTGGGAAATTTTCTCTGCAGCTTTCTCAGCCTCGAGCTCGACGTCGATCTCTTGTAGAGTCTGATCGAGGCTCTTTTCGGCGATTGGCACCTCGGATGTTGTCTTCTTGGGGGAGGCAATTTTTGAGACCTCATCCTCCTCATCCTGAGTCAAGTCTAAGACATGCTCATTTAGAGTTGAGGACTTGGCCCCAGCAGGAACTTCAGTATCAACTACCACCTTGGCCTTTTCGTCTTCCTCTTCCTCTTTATCTTCTTCTTTTTCTTCTTCTTCTTCTTCCCCCCAGCCTTAGCCTCAGATTGGCTTGAAGCGAGAGGGAATGACAACGCAAGTCGGCCTTCGTCTTTGACCGAAGAGTCCTCGGGGACAGCCGACTCCTTTAGAGTAGCCATCCAACCAAGGGTGTAACCGTTGTTGCATGCCTATTTGACTTGTTTCTTGTATTCCTCACGGACGTCGGCTGCCTCTCGGCATAGGCCTTCTTATCCGCTACTTTGATCTCGGCTTCTTTTGTGGCCAAAGTAGCTCAGAGCTCGACTTGGGCTTTGGCAGTTTTTGTTTCAGTCTCTTTTTTCTCCACCTTGAGAACCTCAGTAATAGCCTTCGCAGCACCGGCCTTTTCTTCGGCTTCATCTTGGGCTTACCTAGCTGCTTTGGCCTGATCTATCAAGGCTTTCATCTTAGCCTCAGCCTTGTTTTGGGACTTAAGCAAGCCAGCATCCTCCTTGGTCTTGTGGACCAGCTTCTTCTTCATTTCTTTTGCCTGCATTGCGAATGAGTGGGTGTGCTGGATTGCTTAGAAATGAAAAGAACAAAGTTAGTAAACTCTTTAAAGCATGAAAAACAGAGAATGGAGAGTACCAAGTGTTAGGGGTTTACCAGTACAGAGTGTTACACCATCAGAGCAAAATTTCTGTATTCGCTGACCTTGGCCATTCGGTTGAGGTCATTAGGGAGGAGCGATACAATAGAGAGGGCGACGCCGACTTCAATATTAGTAGTGTTATCACCGGCTCTGACTGGCTTGTCTTCAATTGTGATTGATGGGGCCCAGGGATCATCAGGTCTTTGTGGACCCGAGGTGGTTGCTGATTCAGATCTCGGCTTCTTTGACCGAGTACTTTCAGAAGGGTTAGCCTCGGCGGGCCTCTTCTCGGCGGCAGAGCTTGATTTCTCAACCTCGGTAAGTTTTGAGATTGGAATGGTGTCTTCAGACTCAACCTGGGTGAAATAGGCTTTTGCCTTGGCCCTCTTTACCCTTTTTGGCTTCAGTTTGGGCTGGGACTGTGATGGTGAAGATTAGACTGTGACAATATTGGGGATGTTGGCTAGAAGGTCTTCAACAATGGCCTTTTTGCGCCCTATCTTATCGGCGGCGATGGCGATAATGACTTTAGTGCCGAAGTGCAGTTGGAGGGTTGGCTGGATCGTAAGCCGACATCTCAGCACTTTGGCATTTTCGGCTACGAGTTCTGCTTGCGGGGGCGAGCAGTGGAGCTCAACGTCAGCGTTGACGCTGGGCTGGAGGAATTAGTTGCAGAGCAGATGTCGATGGCTGCTCTGCTGGGTCAGATATTGAGGCCTGATCTGGCCTTGGCGATAAAGTAGTTGGGGGAGTTGTCGCAGAAGGTAGAGACTTGCTCTTCTTAAGGACGTCGGGAAGGATGGATTTGTAAGTCGGGATGTAGTTCAGTAGTAGAGGAGCCTTGTGCTGATTGACAGGCAAGCCCAGCAGCCTCTTGAACTCTTTGCTGGGGAGGAATGTCTTGTAAAAGTCTTTGGGTGGCTGAGGAAGGACTGTAAGTAAAAAACAGACATTAGAACATACAAAAGTATTAAAATAAAAAAGACTTAAAAACAAGTAAAGTGACACTTGGTTCTTACGATTTCCCTCTTTGAACACTGTTCGGCTTAAGGGGTAGAGGTGAAGGTCGTCATCTGGTGGGAACTTTCAGTTGCCCGAGACGCTGAAATAATCGTCTCCAGCACCATTGTTGGAGTTTGAGAGGTCGGCGATGAGTTTGTATTCTGTGGATCTCGGCTTAAGGTAATAGATATAGCCATTTTCTGGCTTCAGGCCACATATGGTGTAATAGTATTGGATGTCGGCTAGAGTAATCCTAGCGTTCTCTTTGCTAGCTAAGGCAATTATACCGTTTATGACTCGATAACAGTTAATGGCTAATTGCATCGGGTTAAGCTTATAGTAGTGAAGGACTTGGCGGAAGAGGATGTCAAGAGGGAACCTAAGTCTGCACTCAATGAAAGCTATAACTAGGACGGGCATGGAATTGTCTTTGGGCATGGTGGAGTCCTCCTCCCCAGCCAGCCTAAGATGAACGTCGACAGGGATGGAGAACTCTTGCCTAAAGTATTCAAGCTTCTCTGGGGTGTCTACCCTCTACCTAAACATACCCATGATGTCGGCTAAGACGGGCCAGGTGAGGGAATTCAGAAAAAAGAGGTTTGTGTGGGTTTCAGGGACCTCGGCTAAAACCCTAGAGAGCACTGAGGTGAATTTTTATGAAAAAACTTAGAGGTTGTTGGTTCGGTTTTTCCTAAGGGAAAGGTTCTAGAACAAATCCTAAGCCTAAGACTATGGGAACAAGAATTAAAGGCATGAATCTGGAAAATCCAACAAGAAAACAGGGCAAAGAGTATGATTCAGACTCAAGAAGGTAGCAGAAATTCAAGAACACAGATTAAAAATAAAGAACAGTGATAAACTATCAAAAACATCGAGACACGTGAAATAGTGCATATGTGTACATAAAGGCTATGAATCAAAAGCAGATTGAACAAACTAAAAATCCCAAACAAAGCATGTTTGGTACTCAAAGTGATGGAATTCAAAATACAAGCAAGTATAATCAAGAGCATGAATGGATTCGCAAATGGTAGTATACAAGCACAGCAAAGTTTGAAGTAAATAAAGAATCGAAACAAGGAGAGCAGTGACTTACCAAAAAAAATGGCGCCGGTGTGAGATTCGCCGAAGTCGGATGACGACGGTGAATTGAGCGGAGCAGTGAATGCTTCACTAGAAGGGATGAACGAAGGAAGTTGTAGAGCATGAGAGCTTGAAACAATGGACGATTTGGGAGATAAGTGTTAGAGAGAGAAAACATGGGAGAAAACGAAGATGCAAAGGTGAAAAAACGGAGAGAGGGAGAGAGGAGTTTTTGATTAAAACACGAAAATGCGGCAAAATCACAATTAGTGTACCTAGGACGATGTGTCTGTCAGGCGGCGCACGCAGAAAACGACACGATTTGATGGTGCGTGTAAGGTACGGATCAATAAGGAAAAGACGCGTGGCAAAAATGGTTGAGATATCATGCATGACAGCTCATGTGCAGATGGAACTTTTGGAGTTCTTGATTTAATGAAGTAAAGACCTCGGCTTGGGGGACGATCTCGGTTAAAGAACTTGAGAAACTTGGTTCTTGGTTCTAAAGGCATTTGAGAAAACACACTATAGTCTTGGTCATATGGAGCCGACGTGTGACGACCTCGGTAATGAAGGGTAGAGCAAGTCTTAGCTGACATGCTATGTGATCGAATGATATAGGTTCCATCACCTCAGGATGCTGAGGTAAGAGAACCTAGGGGGCAGTTGTGGGGGCATATATTTGTGAATGACAACACGTGGCCAAGGTGGCACTAAAGTGCCAGCCGAGGTGCCACGTGTCCTGGTCATGGCGCCGAGGTGATCTCGGCTAGGCTGAGGTTATTTGCGGAGATACCGGAATCCGAGATGTGTGGATAAGGGATAAGAGTCCTAGAATGGGAGAAGACCTTAGTCTGGATAAGGATAAAGCTCTTAGGGAGTTTATCTCTATCTAACTGGGAGTCCAAGATAGGCATTGAGCCAGAGTCTATTGAAGCTAGGCTTCTAGAGTAATCAGGTTAGTGTTGGCCATAAAAATAAGGCACCCTCGTGGGTCTAAGGTACGCTTTTTGTATTCTGGCTAGTGAGTTAAAGCACTATTTGCTATCTTTGATAAATAATTGAGTACTGACTTGATCATCGGAGTGCCCTCGGGTGGAAGAACTACCGCTGGAGTCTTATCTTTTTGTGACAGGTCGTTCGGGCGCAGTCTATTCTGCTGGTATTCTCCAACTGAGTACCTGTTTGGCAGTGTGGTTAGAAATCAACACACACAATTACCATGAGCATCTTGGAGATGTTGCTTAAACTAAAGACTTGAGCATAACAGTCACTGTTGTGCAGTTAAATGGGTTTATTTTGGGATTTATTTTGATAATTTGAATCGTTCACATTTTACAATACATTAAGGAGAATATACTTATAAAAAATTAAGTTAATCGGATGTTGTTTATTTTTTCATCTACTCACATTTGTATTCATTTTAATATTTTAAATCACAATTGTTATCTATTTTTATAGATATAAATATGAGTGAATAAATAGATAAACGATATCTGACTAACTTAATTTTTTATATGTATTTTCTATTTGATATATTCTAAAATATAAACGTTTCAAATTATCAAAATATGTCCCGAAATAGACCATTTAACTGTACAACATTAACTACTGTGCACTTGCACAACAACCCCCAAATTCGGAAAAATAGGGAGAGAAAGGGCATTCCTCAGCGCATCTTCTTCTCAAGAGTTTACATGCAGCACATGGTGTGATAGTGTTCAAGATCGTCTCCTCCCCCATCTATCTATATATTACATAATGAAAGATAAAGTTTTAGGGAGAAACTTTTTATGAATTTCAAATTCTTGTTTTAAAATTATTAAAATTTTTTAATTTTAAATAATTAAGAAAATTCTTATTGGTTAGCTTTCATTTATATTTTATTTTACAATTTCACATCGAAAAAAGAAAGAAAAAGCGAATTGTTTTAATTACATAAAGTGAATCTTATACTCTTATTTATATAAGCAAAATGAGATTTTTAGTGAGAGACCTCATGATCAATATCTCATACTAATTTTTTTGATTTTTTTAATTTTAAATAATTAAGAAAATCCCCATCGGTTAGCTTCCATTTAACTTTTATTTTACAATCCCGCATAAAGATTTTGATTTTAAAAATAATTTTGTATGAAATTTTGAAACTCTAATAATATCTCTCCTTAAAAGTATTCTTTTGTAAAATATAAAGATATATTGATAATCTCAACGTCACTCTTACTGCTCCTTAATACAAAAATTATGAGATAATTATGATAATTTTAAATTTGTATGTAAAACTTATAAATTATAGGGTATATTATTATAATTTTAAATTTATATTGTGTCAATTTTAAATTTAAATTAATAGATTGCTTTCCATATTTAGTGACAGTTTGAATTTTAAAAGAAAATTTAAAAGTTTTAATTAATTAATTTTTGTATAAGTTGATTGGTCCTTTGACCTA
>NW_021025717.1:1409076-1419835 GCF_004153795.1 Camellia sinensis | reverse complement strand
GATTCGTGGCAAAGGGTACCGATTCTTGATAGTGACCTTGTTCAGCTCCCGGTAATCGATGCATAACCTCATCGTGCCATCCTTTTTCTTCACGAACAATACTGGAGCTTCCTAAGGTGAGGTACTAGGTTGAATGAAGCCTTTGTCTAGTAGTTCCTGGAGTTGAGTCTTTTGTTCTTTCAATTCTTTCAATTCTATCATTGGTTGGGTACCAGGTTGAGTTTCAATAGTGAATTTGATTTCCTGGTCAACCGGGGTACCGGGTAAATCTTCAGGAAAGACATCCAGGAATTCTTGAACCACGGGGATTGCATCAACGGTGGGGATCTCTTTTTGTGTATCGATCACATAACAAATATAACTATAACAACCCTTTCTTAGAAGTCGTTGGGCTATCATGGAGGATATAAGACAGGAAGGGTTGGAAATTCCAATCCTATCAAAGACAAGTTCGGGTTAGTTTGGTAACCGGAGGGAGACCTTTTTGGCTTTGCAATCAATAGAGGCGTGGTTAGCAATCAGCCAATCCATTTCGAGGATGATATCAAAGTGACCAATGCGGAGGGGAATCAAGTCTACGTATAAGGTTTTTCCTTTTTACGGATATCGCACAAGACATGTATAAAGTGGCAAACTTATTAAGGGCGTATGTGATTTTGATTGGCAGAAAATGCGCCGACTTCGTCAATCGGTTTACTATGACCCATATTGCATCATTTTTTGAGACTGACTGAGGCAACCCGACCACGAAGTCCGTAGTGATGTGTTCCCTTTTCCACTCAGGTATAGTAAGTGGTTATAGCAGTCTTGCAAGTTTCTGATGTTCTACTTTAACACGCTGACAATGTAGGCATTTGGTGATGTGGCATGCTATGTCTATTTTCATCCCTGTCCACCAGTAGTATTCTTTCAGATCATGGTACATCTTTGTATTACCAGGGTGGACCGTAAACCTCGAGCTATGAGCTTCTACCAATATCTTCTTCTTGAGTTCTAGAATGTCGGGTACGCAGATTCAATTCTGAAATTTTAGCAACCCATTGCTTATAGTGAAGTCAGGTGGTGCTAATGGAGTCCATCCCCTATCTCCTCCCAAACAAAATCCGGTTTAGAGGTCCATCCCCTATCTTCCCCTAAACCGTGGAGTACATCCCCTATCTCCTCCCAAACAATATGCATATGCAATGCTCAATTAATACATGTATTTTCTGTATTAATGCAATAGTCAAAATTTATGACTTAACCAATGTGATTAGTTTCAGTTATTCCTAATCCACCTGCAATGTCTACAACAATCACGACTATCCTCCACCGATAGCCCAAAACAGTTATTTCTAAACTGAAAATAACTATGTCAACAATTCAATAGACAAATGATTCAAATTATCCAACTACGCCATTTAATCAATGAATTCCCCAATTCCATGAATTTAACCATCTTTTCCCAATTCCATGAATTAATTATACAAATTAATTTAATAATACAACTAGGGTTTTTCCCAAAATTTACCAAAGTATCCCCAACATATCTAAATACTAGAACTTAGAACAAAACCTATAAAATGGAGTAGGAAATCCCTACCTCGAAGAAAACAACCCAAATGGTGAAGACAGAGATGAGTGCCCAAATACCAATGTGCTCCAAATCGCCAAATGTTCAGATTAAATGAAAGCCCTCGACTCCCTCTATCTTTTTAATAAAGCAACTAGGGTAGAAACACACTCTAAATAGATCAAACCTAAGAGAGAAGGTGAGTAGGGAGAGAGAGAAGTCGGACCTAGGGCTTGGAATCAAAAAGAAGATGAAAAAGACTGATCAAAACCCGCTGCTGCGTATATAAACTGGACAGGGTCGCTTGAGCGAAGACTTGGTCGCTCGAGCGACCAGAAACAAGAAATACTCGCTCGAGCAAAGAAAAGCTCGCTCGAGCCAGGAATGCAATGCTACAGGTCCATACTGGACGCAAACTCTCGCTCGAGCGACCAAACCTCGGCTCGAGCGAAGAACCAAAAACAACAGCTCGCTCGAGCGACCAACTCCTCGCTCGAGCGAAGATCCAAAATTCTGGACAGCAACACTTGGTTTCCAAACCCAACCAACCTGAAACAAACCTACCCAACACATCCTATAACTCCAAATGAGAAAATAAGAAACAACAACAACAATTATATAATGACAGAATCTACGGAACCTAAGTCCGGATACAATAATCAAATGGGAAAAGCCGGGGTCGCTATAAGGGCACTGGCAGGCGTGCTTTTATTTTGTTTTTTTATTTTAATTGATAGTAGGATACTTGCGGGTGTACTGTCTTTTTTTTAAGAGGGAGATGACGTCACAAGAGAAAGATTGAATTCATTTTTGGTTGAACTCAAATTTGTTGAATGACATGTAAATGTTTGGAAATTCTTAGTTGATACTTTTGCTTCCCACCCACGAGAAAAATAAACATAATTTTGAGGGAGTAGAGAAGAAATGTACATGTTTGAAAAGAAAGAACTCTAGAGGGCAAAAACACCACAAGAGAGTTTGGTTCAAGTAAATTCATTAAATTTCATAAACATTTGAAAATTTTATACTGAGATTTTTGCCTTCATCCACCCATCACAGACGAAGCATGAATCCTCTAGAGTGTTTATTTTATTTTATTTTCAAGTGATTCTACATAAATAATAATTGCATCCAAAATTGTGTTGTAAGTAGTAGAGAGAATAAGGTATGGAGGGGATGTAAAATGAGAAAGATAAATAGTTGTAATCCTATTTAAACCCTCTTTAGGGATAATAAACGAGCTGAACAGTTAATTGTTATAACTTGCTTTGATAACTTTAACGAATTTAAAATATGTTCAACTTTGGTTCGTTAAATTTTCGAGTCGATATCAAATGAGTTTTTGTCAAGCCGACCTCAAGTGATTTGGTAGTTTTAGATTCATCATACAGAGCCGAGCAAGCAATTGACTATTCAAACTTAATTTGAAAACTTTAATGAGTTTCAAAATGTGTTCAAGTTTGGCTTATTTACTTAACGAACTGAGCTCGAACGAGTTTTTAATGAGCTGAACATAAGTCGAGCTCAAGTTGTTTGGTTCGTTTATCACTCCTAAAGCTGTTGAAAAAGTTGCCAATGGCTGGTGGATAGCGATAGCTGGCAACAATGGTTGGTAGCGGTAAGGTGGGACAAATAGGTGACACGTGTATAATTAGGTGATATTTGGACAAATAATTAGAAAAGTACGTGACATGTGTATAGATAAATAACATTTGAACATATAGATAAATTTTTGGACAGATAAAGGCTTGGCTCCATTGGCCCAATAATTTTAAAAGTGGAATTCTAACCTGAGTATTTTGTTTTTTTTTTTTTTGAGGAATTTTTTTTTAAAAATTAAACGAAATAAATAAATTTGTGATATGATATCTTATAGGTGAGGACTGTGGGGCTGAAGGGAGAATTTGGTGCAAGGGCTTAGGTGAGGTAGAAATGTGAAGAGGAGAGGGAAGAATCATGGAACCACGTAAGATTAATGAGAATCCAATTAAAGTGGCTTCTAGATATTCCATTTTTTTTTTCATTCGAGGGTATAACCCCCTTTTGCTTTCTATAGATGTTTTTATTTTCACTACCATTTTCATTTATATTAAAAAAAAGTAATTTGCTTGGTATAAACCACAGTTTTATTTTATATGCATTATAAAGAAGTACAAATTCTGGGAAGAACCAAAGTTTCAGATTCGATATAGGACGACTTAGTATTTCTTCATTCATTCCCATCCAATCAAAAAAGATTTTTTTTTTTTATTGGGTGAATTGATTTCTTGATCCTGAGGAATCGTAAGATAAAAAAGATCTTTTTTATCAATTTTATCAATTATTTGATAATTATTAGTCCCGGTTTTAGTATTTTTATTCTTGTTGGTATCGATCTTGATCCAGGCCTCAATATCGATTTTCTTTTTAAGACAAAAATGGAGAATTTTCCAATCAAAATATTTTCGATCCGGATTTTTTTCCATATACATAATATCACTTTTTCCTAAATAATTTTTGATAGGGATATCCCCTAGTATATCAAAAAATTTGCCCTTATGTTTATGTGTGTTGTAATTATAAAAACTCTCTCGATTCTTATTTACTTGGAATGGTGATCCATAAATATATGGGTCCCTCTTATTTTCATAATTAATAGATCTATAAGATAAAAGATTATATCTATAGTATTTTTGAAAATTCTCATTTTGATTTGGTAATGAATATAATTCTTAATCGTTTTCTTTTTTGTAATGAATTAATAGGTCTTTTTCATATGAATTCTCTTTGTTTAAATATTGATTTTGAATTACACGACATTTTTTATTTGTTTTATTAATTCTTTGCTATAAAGTTATAAGTTTGATTAGTTATTTGCTATAAGTTGGACAGTGTATAACGTTATACTTGCAGGTATGTTTTAGAGCAATCCAAATACCTAAAAATAACCCAAGTCAATTAAGAAAAATACCAAAGAACCCAAATGAATTGCCTTAATGAGTCTCCATATATTTTTATTTATTTGCTTTTTCCTTTTCTTTGTTTCTATTTTATTCTTTTCGTATTGTTTTTGATGTAGTCATCACGGATCCTTTTGGATGTACTAAATTTGAGCGTAAGCTTGAAGATGACAAAGTTTGTGGGAATAAAGAAGAATTAGGTTCCCATGCAAATGACCCTATTCAAAGTTTAACCAAGAATGATGTTCTTGAAATGCAATTCAATTTAGAAGAGGATGCCAATGATTTCTATAATCAATATGCTAAAGTTGTGGGATTTAGCATTAGGAAAGACACGCGAACAATGCAGGCAACAAAGGTTCTTAGTAGAAAATGGGTATGCTCAAGGCAAGGCCAAAGAGCAAAGCAACACTTGGCCCGTATTGATCGAAAAAGAGCTGCCAGGGCATTGACTAGAGTTGGTTGTGATGCTCATTTCTGCATAAGGTACAATCTGGATGTAGGCAAATACATTGTCACTCACTTTAACATGGAACATAACCATCCATTGGCAACATCACCAAGTGTGCCATTTCTTCAGTCGCATAGGTTTGTAAAGATCCCCGACAAAGCTCAAGTAAAGACTTTGCACGATATTGGTGTCAAGACAAGCTAGATAATGGATTTGTTGGTGCAACAATCTGGGTCTTTCGTGAATGTGGGCTTTATTCACAAGGATTTGCACAATTATATTCAAGTCGAGCGCAAAATAGAAATGAAGGATGGTGACGCGGAGTGTGCTTTGGCTTACTTATGTGCAAAAGCTGATGCTAACCCTTACTTCTTTTACAAGTATGACAAGGATCAAGAGAACCGGCTTGACAAATTGTTTTGGGCAGATTCAAGGTCTCGCCTAGACTATGCTGCATTTGGTGACGTGTTGGTCTTTGATACGACTTATAAAACAAATGCATATAACAAACCTTTTGTTATTTTCGTTGGGGTCAATAACCATTTTGAAACCACCATATTTGCATGCAACTTGCTTGTTGATGAGACAATTGCAACATACACATGGGTTTTGCAGAAGTTGTTAGAGGCCATGGATAACAAAAGGCCAGTGTCAGTGTTGATAAATCGGGATATGGCCATGCGTGAGGCAATACAAAAAGTCTTTCCAAATGCCAAGCATCGTCTATGTAATTGGCATATGCACAGAAATGCCAAGCGAAATGTTCGAGTCGATTGGTTTGAAGGACATTTCAAGCATCTCATGGATCTTGATGCAAATGAGGTTGTATTTGAGGAAGCTTGGAGTAAGATGGTCAGAAAATATGGCCTTCAAAATAACAAGTGGGTATCAGACACCTACAACAACAAAGGCATGTGGGCTCAGTCATATTTGCATGGTCATTTTTTTGCTGGAATGAAGAGCAGTCAGCGTTGTGAGGGTATGCATGCTTTTTTCAATGAGCACCTCAAACGAAAACTGAAACTATTCGAATTTGTTAGATGTTTTGACATGGCCCTTTATCGGTTACGGAACAAAGAAGCGGATGCCGAGGCAAAAACTGACAACAGTGATCCTTGTCTTACCACAGCACTTCAGCCTCTAGAGAAACATGCAGCAACCATCTTTACCAGACGTTTGTTCTTAATGTTCCGTAATGAAATAATTGAGGAAGCATTGTTGATTTTTGATGGAAGGAAAGAGGAGTTCGATCATCGCATATAGAAATTTTCAAAGTACACTGAATTTGGTTCCACATGGGAAGTGTCATACCATCCCGCAACTAGCATAATGAAATGTAGTTGCAAAAAGTTTGAGTTCTTTGAACTTCCTTGCAGCCACATGATTTCTATGATGAAATGCGAACACATGACTGAAATTCTCCCAAGTTGTGTGATGCATCGTTGGACAAAGTAAGCAAGAAAGGTTGGTGAACAACATTACCAAGCCCAATTCTCTAGCACTCTCACACAGGAGACGCGTTTTGGGGTACTTTGCTCTTCTTTTACTGAAATGTGTTACTATGCCTCACAAACATCTGAGGGATTTGAAGAGGCTAGGAATGCATTTTTCACTATGACATGTCGGATGAAGCAGCTTTGCATGGCCAAGGGAACTAATGTTGATGAAGGAAAAAGTTCACTGCCACCATTTGGGGTTGGGGATCCGAAAGTAGTGGACACGAAGGGGAATACTGGGGGATCCTACATGGCTAAACCTCGAAAGCCAAGGCGATGCCAGTGTTGCAGGTATACATTATATTGTGCTTTGTGTCTTAATTTTGTAATTGTGAGGTAGTGTTGGCATTTTTGTTCTCTTTAATGATTGGTGATTTACTTGACAATGTAGGGTCATCGGCCACACAAGGAGAACTTGCCCCCAAAACGATCATAAAACGGGACAAGTGGGTAGCAATTTGTTTGAGGAATAGGATGATTATGATCCAATTGGTACTCCCACCCCTTTTACACCGAAGCGTCCCAGGAATAATATTAGGCCATGTAAGACCCACCCTGTGAAGAGACGACTTTTTGTCACTAATGTGGATACGTCTCCAGTGCAGTTGAGCAAGGATGTTAATGACTTGCGTAGTTGCGATGCACAAGTCGTCCAAAATTCAGCGTTCATTGATGCGGATACGTCTCTAGGTGATTACTTTTATGGCATCTTTTCAGTTCAAACTATGTTCATTTTGCTTACATTTGCTTTGCAAATTTTATGTGGCTGCTTAATTCTAATTTCTTGATATGCCAAGATAAATTTTAGCTAGAACATTTAGATGTCATAACTAATTATGATGTTTACAACTTGATTATGAAAATAAATAATTTACGAACACAAAATAACAAAAGAGTGTGTAATGACCAATATATCAAAATTCAATTTGTTATGATTTGAATCATAAATTTCAAGTGAACAAACCTTAACGACAATTTAATTTGTTTTTGCAGGTGTTGCTATGGGTAATAGTTGCTATGATCGAGCAGGTGATATTGGAGCTAAACTAAGATTTTTTTTTAAAAAAAAAATTTGAGGACTTAAATTTGTTAGTATTTTGTATAAATACTCTTAAACGATGGTTGATGGATATTTGTTTTGTTGTATGGACTTAAATCTGTTAGTATTTTGATGGATATTTGTTTTGTATAAATTTCTAGCAAAGGCTATGAAGCCATTTTGTTTAGTGTTTTCGCTCATTTTCGAAGCAAATGCGCAACAGCAAGTGCATATAGAAAATTGAATGCCATTATTCAATCGTCTTTTCCCATAAAATATTCTCTTGAAAATGGCCAAACCATCATTTTAGCTCTGACAATTCTTTGCACAGTAGCATTTGCCACCAAAACGTCAATTGGAACTAATTGGCAGCATGCCTTGTTATTGTCGACCTCTTGTTTACTTTTATCATCGATGTTCTATGATTCGAGAATTTTATTTTTTTCATCTTGAAGAGTTCAGTTGGTACACCCTTCTCAATCTAGGGTCTTGGCCTTTTACAGCAATGAAAAGGATAAAGAAAGGTGACAGGCCTTTTTTTGGATGGACAGACAGCATGTAACTATTGTTTCAAGTCTACTAAGGATTGTAGGCAACCTTTTCAATGGATTTGAAATAATTAATTCAAATTCTCCCTAATCTCACACCTTAGCCTCAACTCTTAACGCGCATATTTAAAGTTTTTGAGTCGAATATTACCATGGGTAGAGGAGCACAGGGAAGTTTTGTCAATTTTGAGTTTTGGTCTATCTTTTTTATTCAACAAAGGATTTAAAATACCCAAGTACTTGAAATCTGTCAATTTCAAATCCTTTCTCAAATCCAACGCATATCCAAACACAATGCATCTATTATGCTCATAATGGTTCCGTTTGTGAACGCTATGTAATTTCCACTGTCAAATACACAGAACAAACCTAGACTGGAAAATCCATTTGAGGCTTTCAAGTGGACCAGTCGATATTTTCCCAGTTAACCGAAGGAGGAAACATCTTGTAGTCCCTTTGCATGAAAAAACCCTGTTTATTGTTGTTACACATTAGTGTGTAAGATATAATTTAATTTAGAAGTGAAAGGTCATAATTATTGGAGAACTCTAATTTTTACATTTTTCATAACCAACCTGACATTCTTCTCCGATTATGTTGATTGAATCCAACCATTTTACAGAGCGGGCACCTATAACACCGGGGACAACCACACGAAGTGGATATCCATGATCTCTATTTAGAGGCTTCGGTATGGTAAACCAGTCAAATTTCAATAAGAACGGAGGAAGATTAGTCAAGAACAAGAGGATTCAAGAAGCTTAGAAGATATTACAGTTCATTTCTTCCTTGAATTTGCTATCCAAATCCAATGCTTGAATTCCATGCTGCCAAACGCAACGCAAGCAACAATACATTAAAATTTCCTACCTCTCCGTTCATCTCGTAAGCAAGTAAAATGTCAACTTCAGAATTTGTTGATCGAATTAATGGAATTGATGCCTTATATGGACCTCCTTTCTCCTCCTAATAGTCCTAATTACTTGGAATGGAATTAATCCACCAAACAGTGTAATTTCTTTATAATTAAGATTAAATGAATTTAAGAAATTTTCACCTTGCACATATCAATGCTTACAAATTCTACGTGCTTTCCACCCAAAGGAGTGGTTTTCGTCAATTTAGGTATTCCCACAAGTTCAAGAACATCAGCGAGTTTGGCTCCACCCCAAATGGCTTAAGCAAATATGTGCAGAAGAAAAAATATCAACAGAGAGAGAGAGAGAGAGAGAGAGAGAGAGAGAAAACAGAAATGAATATGGTTTTGCAAAATGTTTTGGAAAACACAGAAGCAGTTGAAAATGTACAAAAAGAGAATGAATAGAAGCAAACCATTTCCAATGGCAGAATATCCCAGCCAACACCTTTCACTGCTCTTACTTTGCTCATTGCAGTCCTTCTATTCCCTGCACACTGATAACATTAAATGAAAAAAGAAGCAACAAATAGTTCAAATTGGGTAGCCACACAACAATTGGGTTTAGCCCAATTCCCAAACACGTGTATGCTAGAAGTCAAAATAGTTCTGCACGAGCACATAAACTAATCATAGAATTGAACACATAATATATAATTATGTAAATCTACATACATCGCATATTCATTCGTGTTCCATTTATGCGTTCTTTTGACTTTGTATTGTATGTAGTTGGTGTATGTAAACCTTAACTTCAGGTGGCCTGTCACATTGTATTTTGGTTGCTTTCTGTAATTAAAACAATAGATAAAATTCCAATTTCAAATAAATTCACAGGGACATCCATGGCATGAAATCGAAGATCAACTCCAATTTGTTACAACGAAAACAATAAAACAAAAAGGAAATTAATTTTTTTAAAAAAAATTTAAAAGGAAAAGAATAAAAATAATGAATAAAAAGGAAAACAATCAAAAAAAAATTGAACAAAAAAGGAAAAGAATACAAAAAAAATGATCAAAAAAGGAAAACAATAAACAAAATTAATAATGTTAAAAGGAAAAGAATAAAAAAAAATAAAATATTAAAAGGACAAGAATAAAAAAGGAAAAGATTAAAAAAAAAATAATGGACTAAAAAAGGAAAAGAATAAACAAAAAATAATGTTAAAAGGAAAGAAAGAAAACAAAAAAAAAAAAGAATTAAAAAAGCGAAAAAAAATAAAAAATAATATAATGCTAAAAGGAAAAGAATAATATGACTAAAAAAGGAAAAGAGTAAAAAAAAATGTTAAAAGGAAAAAAATGAAAAAAAAAAATGAATAAAAAAGGAAAAGAGTAAAACACATAATAATGTTAAAGGAAAAGAATAAAAAAAATAAATTATTTCAAAAAGGAAAATAATAAAAACAAAAAATGTTGAAAGGAAAAGAATAAAAAAAAATGACTAAGGAAAAAAAAAAATATGTTAAAAGGAAAAGAATGAAATAAAAGATGAAAAGAATAAAGAAAAAATAATAATATAGGGAAGGGGAGGGGATCGACGACTTTTGTTGCCGCCAATCACGATTCAAGTCCACGACGTATGAGTCGTCCATCTCAGCTTCCCGCCGTCTGGTATAGTTGAGCCATATGGAGGGAATTTTGAAACTAACTGAATTTTTTTTTTTTTCTGAGTTTTATTCCATCTCAACTTCCCGCATATATATATATAGGGGAGGAGAGGGGAGGCAGCAATTGAAAGCTTGATAACAGAGGGGAGGGGAGGGGAGGGAGAGGGAGCTTTGATAAAGCGCCACCACCAATACCTCACTCCAAC
>NW_021025717.1:1397689-1409026 GCF_004153795.1 Camellia sinensis | reverse complement strand
AAGAAAAAAAATAATGAATAAAAAGGAAAACAATCAAAAAAAAAATTGAACAAAAAAGGAAAAGAATACAAAAAAAATGATCAAAAAAGGAAAACAATAAACAAAATATAATGTTAAAAGGAAAAGAATAAAAAAAAAATAAAATTTTAAAAGCGAAAGAATAAAAAAGGAAAAGATTAAAAAAAATAATGTGGACTAAAAAAGGAAAAGAATAAACAAAAAATAAATGTTAAAAGGAAAAGAAAGAAAACAAAAAAAAAAAAGAATTAAAAAAGCGAAAAAATAAAAAAATAATATAATGCTAAAAGGAAAAGAATAATATTGACTAAAAAAGGAAAAGAGGAAAAAAAAAAATGTTAAAAGAAAAAAATGAAAAAAAAAAATGAATAAAAAAGGAAAAGAGTAAAACACATAATAATGTTAAAGGAAAAGAATAAAAAAAAATAAATTATTTCAAAAAGGAAAATAATAAAAACAAAAAATGTTGAAAGGAAAAGAATAAAAAAAAATGACTAAGGAAAAAAAAAAATATGTTAAAAGGAAAAGAATGAAATAAAAGATGAAAAGAATAAAGAAAAATAATAATATAGGGAAGGGGAGGGATCGACGACTTTGTTGCCGCCAATCACGATTCAAGTCCACGACGTATGAGTCGTCCATCTCAGCTTCCCGCCGTCTGTATAGTTGAGCCATATGGAGGGAATTTTGAAACTAACTGAATTTTTTTTTTTTTCTGAGTTTTATTCCATCTCACTTCCCGCATATATATATATATAGGGGAGGAGAGGGGAGGCAGCAATTGAAAGCTTGATAACAGAGGGGAGGGGAGGGGGGGAGAGGGAGCTTTGATAACGCCACCACCAATACCTCCTCCACACCACCACCACCACCACCACCTACTATACACACTACCTCCTCCAATAGCACCACCACTACCTACACCACCATTAGATACCCCGCTTAGTACCTATACCACACTACCACCGTATTGGCCCCCCACCAATACCCCTACCACCACCGCCGCCACCACCATAACTCCACCACCTATACACCAAACGCTCTACCCACACACACCCCATACCCACCACCTATACCACCACCAACGACTCCCTTACACCGATCCACACACCACACCACACAATACCCCCGCCACCACCAATTGCCTCCTCTAATACCACTACCACCACCGTATGCCGGAGGGAGGGGAGGGGGGGGAGGGAGGAGCTTGATAACAGGGGGAGGGAGGGAGGGCAGACGAGGGCGGGGAGGGGAGGGCTGGAGGGGTGGGCCGCGGAGAAGAGGGAAGGGGTGGCAGGGAGGGGGGAAGGACGTGGCGGGGGAGGGGAGAGGGAGGGAGGGTGGGCCGGCCAGCCCGGAGCGGGAAAGGGAGGGTCGGCCGCCGGGAGGGGGGAGGGAGGGCTATTCACTTGGGAAGCTATTCACAGGTTTGCCGCCTTCTCAATTTCAAGGACATTGTTAAAAAATACCCCTGATTCTTATGTCGTTTTCATTTTTGTGTGACAATTTTTGGAAATTCATAAAACAATTTGAAAGTGTTTCCTAAGAATAGAGTGATTTAGTTCATTTTTCTATATCATTTTTCATTTTCAGAGTTTTCAAAACAAAAAACATAAATGATACCCATTGCACCGAAGTTCTCTTGAAGGCATTCTACATTGCAGCCTCTTCCACCATCGTAGGATGCATTTGAACTGGCCACTAGAAATAATTATAGTTGCCGATTATTTCTTGAAATTGCTTTGCTATTTCTGATAATTGGACGATTTCTGTTTTTTATTTTTTTCAGGCACATGTATTCTCTTCCAAGTCGGGAGATTGTGCGGCTTTTCTTTCAAACTACCATTTAGACAACTTCAAGGGTGACATTTAGAGGCGTGCACTATGATCTCCTGCCTTGGTCCATCAGCATTCTTCCCAATTGCAAAAATGTTGTCTTCAACACCGCCAAGGTAATTTGAATGAGAAATGTGATTTTTATTTTTTTGTTATACACCAAAGTTTTTTTCCAAGATGAGATTTTCCATCCTCAATTGCAGGTCGGAGTTCAAACATCCCAAATGCAAATGTTGCCAACCAATGCTGAGCTTCTCTCTTGGGAAACATTCAGTGAAGACATATCCTCAGCTGATGAAGATTCCAAGATCACAGTTGTTGGTCTCTTAGAACAATTAAATGTTACCCGCGATACCAGTGACTATCTCTGGTACATGACCAGGTGAGATCGAGTACTGAATTATCGTCTTTAGTGGATTTTCTGATCATAACTGTATTGGGTTTTTTTAATTTTATTTTATTTTTATGTTTTGTGATTTTATGAATTTTCAATGTTGAAATAAGTCCATCCGAGTCGTTTCTGCACAGTGGCCAACATCTCACTCTCACTGTGCAGTCAGTAGGCGATGCCTTGCACGTGTTCACAGATGGGCAACTATCTGGTAAATTGTTGATTTCTGTGTTTTCGTTTTCTATTTTCTCTTCTTGAAAACAAAAAACAAAAAAAAAAAACAAAAAACTGAAATTGATACAGAAAACTGTTTTTAAATACTCTCTTTGGGAAAGTTCTATGAAAACACCTTCTAAATTGAAAATGATGGGCGCATTCAAACTCTTCATTGTTTTTGTTTCTGAAAACACAAAAAATGAAAACAAAATTTTGAAAACGCTACCAAACAGGGCTATTACTACTCAACTATGTCTAGCTGGTAATGAATTAGTTCCAACAGGCAACAAAAATACACATGCTAAAAAATTGCTTGAATGATCATTCTGTTTTCTTGATTTATAAGGTCAACCTTCAGAACTCGCGAAAATAGAAAATTTGTTTTTACAACAAATGCCAACCTGCATGCTGGAACAAACAGAACTAACTATCCCGTTGGCCCTGTTCTCCTCGATTTTTTCATATTTGTCGTTGTCGGATCATGTAAGATTTTCCCTTAGTTCCCTTTTATCTTCTAGTTTTGCCACACATTCATCACCAACTAACATCTTTTAAATCTTTGAGGAAATAGATTAAAAATAAATAAAAATTTGGTACGACCATATTAAATTTCCCATCTAACTGATTGTACATGTGGTTAATTTTATTTAAAACTTTAGAAACATGTTCTCAAGCTAGATTGATGATTGTCTGAGTAAATCTTGTTTAATATCGCAATGATTTCCCTAAATCTCTAGTAATTATATGTTTGCTTTGATTAAGTTACTGATTCAATAGTGTTTTTATTTTATTTTATTTATTTTTTATGACAGCTCTGTTTCAGATAGTGAGGACAGCTACAAGCGGAGGCATGGCTTAAGCAAATCGTGTGATGGTGTACCGGCCATTCAAGGTGACACTTTCCATAAAATTTTAAATATCACAGTGGCGACATATACCCTGAATTTTGTATTTATACTTTTTGAATAATGGTGTGTTGCGTAGGACTGCATTGGTGCACTAGACGGCGTGCACGTGATAGCTCGTGTCTCGCATGGAGTACGCCATTTCGTACTATGGCCGGAAAGGCGTGCCAACACAGAATATACTGGCCGTATGCGACTTTGATTTGTGCTTCACCTTCGTGTCAGCCGGTTGGGACAGGAGCATGCACGACAGCAGGGTGTTGCACTCACCATGGGGGAGGATTGTATTGGCTTTGTCCGGCGATGCCACAAATGTCAGATCCATGCAAATCGCATGAACATTCCGCCATCGAAGCTGTACAACATGACTTCACCATGGCCATTTTCAGTCTGAGGGATTGATGTGATTGGGGCTTTCACTCCAAAGGGATCCAATGGGATAAGTATATTCTGGTAGCGATAGACTACTTTACGAAATGGGTTGAGGCCCAATCTTACGCGGTGTTAAAGGCATCGCATGTCGCTAAGTTCATCAGAAACAACATCATCTGTCGCTATAGGGTCCAAAATGAGATTATTTTGGATAATGGTTCCCACTTCAAGAAGGAGGTGATCGACTTGTTGGAGAAGTACAACGTGTCTTTTCATAAGTCATCTACATATCGGTCGCAAACCAACGGAGCTGTTGAGGCCGCCAACAAGAACATCAAGCACATTCTGCCGAAGATGGTGGAAACCTATAGGGACTGGCCAGATAAGCTACCATTTGCTCTTTGGGGCTACCGGACTTCAATTCAAACTTCTACTGGGGCAACTCCATATTCCTTGGTTTATGGGATGGAGGCTGTTCTTCCTATCGAAGTTGAGGTTCCGTCATTATGGGAATTGGCTAAGTATCAGATAGCTGAGGCAGATTGGCAGCAAAGCAGGTTTGAAGAACTCATGCTCTTTGATGAAAGAAGGTTGAAAGCACTGTCTCATGTCTAGGGTTATCAACGAAGAATTGCCAGGGCTTTCAACACTAAGGTTAAGTCCAAGAATTTGAAAGAGGGAGATCTAGTGCTCAAAGACAACCGAGCTCCCATCCACGACCCTAGGGGCAAGTTCAGACCCAATTGGACTGTCCCTTACATCATCAAGTCTATCTGGTCGGGTGGAGCTGCCATTCTGATGGATTTAGATGGCCTAGAGTTCTCCCAACCGATCAACATGGACAAGTTGAAGAAATACTATCCCTGAGTGGCTCACTAGGTCGAAAACCCGAAAAGGCGACTTAGGCAAAAGTTAGAGTGCAAAAGGACGACCTAGGCAAAATTTTAAACAACAAAAACTAAGCTCGCAAGGTTGAAAACCCAGAAAGGGCGGCCTTGGCAAAAGTTAGAGCGCAAAAGGAGAGTGTTAATACACAAGTGAACCTGACTTGGAACTACGTTACGCTTGATTCCCATCTTTGGGATACGTAGGCAACTTCATTCTGAAGTCCAGCCATAAACACTTCCCCGATCAACTTTGTCTATGTGATCTTGTTGGTCAACTTTGTCTTTTCTGCATTCAAGAGCTTGGTTATGATCTCCAGTGCAGTGCCGTTCAGACTAGAGGCAACTTTCCAGTTGCTGGATTCGGGGTTGTACATCTCAGTGATAGATCTCAGGAGTGTCCAGTTGTGATCCATATCGAAAATGGTTTTGAAAAGTTTTAATAAAAGTTGATTTTGCTCAAATTAATTCTTTTTACGACTTAGAGACCATTTTTGGACCAAATGGAAAAATTTTAGTGCCCACAACCTTCAATTCTCCTACTCTTGAATACAAATTGAAGTTGCTTTTTATTACATTCATAAAGAAAACTTGAAAGTACTGATTAAAGCAAATAAACTCGGGGCATAGTCAGGTGTTCCTGCCTCCCCTCCCAGAGCTTGTGGAAGCCTCTGATGCCAAAGTAGGCCCAACCTGCACCTCCTCATCAAGCCAAGCTATGCACTCATCAGAGAGGGTGCAACTGAAAGTAGGAGCGGGGGCCAGAAGCTCCCTCGTCTTCCATACTGTGGCATACCGAGCTAGCTATGCGCCTCGGACTGGAAATACAGCAAGGTACTCTATCCCATCTTCCGGGCAAGTCTGATCGTGTCCGAACTGGTGTCGAAATCGGAATGGAAAATAGAACACGCAGCGTGTCAGGCCGATCAACTAAATCGCAGGCTGCCGGAACATGCTGTGGCTCATCGCCGGTAGATTGAGCCAAGGGCAGCGCCAAACAATACTGGTAGCGGATAGACTGCACATCCATTCGCACCACCATCCCTCATCAGGGGCATCGACTAGACGTCGCTGGAAGAAATAGCCGCGAGCTGAATACGCTGGGCATGAGTCCACAACCTTCAACTTATCCATCAACCATATTTGGGGAGGGATGAAAAATGAGAGATTAAAGAATAGAGAGGTGTACGTTGAGAAAAAAGTAAGAAAAGGGTTTTGAGAGAAAAACCGAGCCTGAGGGCCGAGTGATGTGAGAAATATATGTGAGATAGTGTGGGAAACATTACCTGCAGTAGTAGTGGACTCCCCGCGAATCTAGTTGCCTTTCGGCGATGAAAAGCATCCAAACCCATTAATGTCTCAGCCAGTGTCATGGCAATGCAGCTCTTGCCTTCTTGTAAGCCTTGGGCAACTTCGATCAACTGGACGCTAGACCCACCGAAGCCTGAGGCAAGCAAGAAATGAGACAACATGCACAGGCAAAGCGCATGTCGCCGAAAACCCTGCCAGTGATGGTCACCGCGGTCACCGGCATTAGAAAATCGATGAACCAAGCTGGGGATGTCCAATTCCACATCGCGGATCAAAGACCGAGCGTCATGCATGGTGAGCTCGCACATCCATCCTAAGGCTTGGATGTAGCCGAAGCGGAATTGTGGCAAGATTTCTTCATTGCGTTCGGACTCCATCAGAGCTTGGAAGTCTTCAAAAGTTGGACATATCTCTTGACCGCCAAAGCTAAAAACGTGCATGATCGGATTCCAACACCTTGCCGCGGCATGGAGGAATGGAAAACGCAGTGGGGTGTGGCTTAACGTGAATAGTGCATTTATTCCGAAGCCTCAGAAATTCAGCTTTTCCGGGCCATCCAAGTTGGCAATCCAATTTGTGAGATTTTCGACGAGGAATGCCTCTATTTGGTGCAAAAACAGAATTGAAATAGAAAATCTACGAAGATGGGGCTTTTGTAGAAGATAAGGTGTGAGTGGAAGACAGGTGGCAGCATTCTGGAGGTTCTTGCCACCTTTGGCCAATCGACTAGTAATGATGGCCGACCGACCATATTTTTGGCCGATCGGCTAGTTTTTGTGGCCGATGGTCATTTCTTGTGGCCGATGACCTCTCACCTTGGCCAATGGCCTTTCCTTTTGTTCTTTGAGCTGTCCATGTCTTGGAGGAGTTGGGAACTTATGTCTTGTTCTACTTCAAATGCCTTTTTGTGGCGATTTTGCGAAGTCGTGCCTGTTACTCCGATTTTTTTTATCGAGTTGTTGTATTTTGTTTATCGAGTTGTATTTTGCGTTGATTGTTAAGTTCTTGTCTTGCTTATCGAGTTGTATTTACATTTGATTAGCATGTCAAGTCTTGTTTTTGCTTATCGAGTTGTGTTGTCCTTTCCGTCGCTAGTCGGTTCACTACCTGATTAAGGCAATACAATTCGAGTGTGCAGTTATCAAACAAAGTTCAATCTCATTTACATGCTGTGTGATGTAATGTGATGCGATGCGATGCTTAGAATGTACAAATGTAACACTTTTTTGACAAAAAGTTGTTTTTCATTCCATCATGTTTTTTCGTTTTGCAAAAGTACAGAGTTTTAAAGAACATAAAGCTGGCTGACGCAACACAATGTGCAAAAAACTACTAGTAAAAAGAACAATAAAGCAAAAAAAGAGCAGCATCTGAAATCAGTGTCAGTCGCCTCAAGTGAGGAATCCCTCATCGTCCTCTTCCTGGACGAAGGTCCAGGATCACCACCGTCAGCTCCACTACCAGCGTCTGAACCCGAGCCATCTCCAGCCTCATCTCCATCTTGGGACGACTCTGACTGTGGGCTCACTGTCTCCTCGTCAAACTCATCATCATCTAGGGAAGGCTCTCGTGAACTGCCCTTGGTACGAGTACGCCTATGTTTGCCTCGGCTGTGTATCGTCATCCCTCGTCCGGCTCCCCCTGCTGCTCTGGGAGGCACTGAAGGTCCTGCTGAGGCACCCGCTGTGGCCGGTATCTGGAATGGGGCCTAAAAAGAAGAATTCGGCAAATGCATCAGTTATGCTATGCGAAGCTGAGTATGGTATCAAATACAATGTATGATTGCTGTGTATGAATGTTGTGAGCAGTATATGAGATACAGTCTGTCAGTGCTGTGAGTGGTATGCGAGTACAGTGTATCGAATGCCATGTTGATAACGTAATGCATTAGATCAGTATGGAACAGATTATGCATGGTTTTGGGACTGAGGTTGGAAGAACTTACCGGAATACCATAAATGCTGAGCAGGTCCATGCTCCTCTGCAGCATCCCCATCAACGAGGCCGTCAGCTCCAAAGACTAACCATTGTACTCTATGGAAGCTTGCAAAAGCGTTGAGGTAATTAGTAATTTGAAGGATATCAACCGAAATGAAATAAATGTACAGAATGTAAAGCATTGCACATACCGGGGTCGAGCCTCGAACTCCGACGAGCTCATGATCAGCCGGAGGAGGAGCGATGGGTATCTAATAAGTCTCTCCAGCCTGTCCTCAGCATGTCATGGTGGTGGGCAAGTTTGGCCACTCTGCTCTCCGTCCCCTTCAGGAACCCCTCTTGCTATGGGCCTGAGTCGCCCTCGATGCTCCCACTCCTCTTGCTGGGGCTGCAAGCCTCTCTTTCTCAGCTCGACGAGCACTGATCAGAGGTTGCATGAGATAAGTCTGGATGAAGTCAGCATAGTTGCCCTCATCTCTGAAAAAGTCAGCATCCCAGCCTATCATGAAATCAATCATCTCCTGCAGGGTGTACCCCTCGGTGGCCCTCGTATGGGTAGGAGGTGGCCTCGGGACTATCTGCTTAGGCAAACTGAGGCTCTGACGCAGGAAACGCTCACCGAAGTACCGTGCTCGACAAACCGGGCCCTCAAGCAAAACCCGGAATTGGGAAGTCTCCTGAGCGCCCATGTACTGATCTCTAACTACGTCTGGCAGCACCGCCCAAGGCTGACAGGTGATCTGCAAATGATAGATGTGCAGGTTGTTATCTGCTATTGAAAGTGCAATATGAAGAAAAGTTCAAATGAACTATAAGGTTTGAAGTACCTCTGCTGCGGCTATGGTATCAAAGTATTTGCGAAAGAACAAGAAAGACTCTTGCGGCCTCCGCTCGCATCTCCCGTCATACCGATATGAATATGGAACCACAGGAGGCATCTCTACCTCCGGCTCTGGAGCAAGCCTCGGGAAGTAGGCATATACCCACAACTACAAAATGTAAAAGGGTGATAATGAGTATGTTCATCAATAAAGCAGAATATAGATGAAGCAAAAATCAGAGAATGATGTGCAGTGCATCGTGCAATGTGTGGAGTGTCTTGTGCAGTGTGTGCAGTGTATGGCCAGTGTAAAGCAGATTGCTTGTATGCAGTGTGTGTTGTGTATAGATAATGTAAAGCAGAACTGTAAAAACAGAAAGGAAAAATGTACCTCCCAGGCTCGCCAGTAGCCTTCCGACAGGTGTCCACTGCGGTGAGATGAGGAGCTCATGTATCCGTACAGCGTGGCCAATCCTGCACCACCCCACTCATAGCACCGGATCCGGGTCACGTCCACCAGCGAGCTCAACAGATAGAGGGTAATGGTGTTCGCCTGATCGGCGAAGAGAGTAGTGCCCAGCACGAACATGAGGAACCCCCGAGAGTAGCGCTCGACCTCCTCCCGGGTCGTCGGTATCTGTATCCTGAACTGGTCCTCGTACCATGACTATCTCACGAACCTCGGTCGGGAGAGAGGTGGGCGAACGTCGAGCGAGAAAATCGGGGCAACATCCCACTCGCCCATGTCGGTGTCGAAAGGGATCGGATCACCCCCTGCTCCGATGCCAGTGAGCATGGAGAAGTCGAAGGGAGTCATCGTCATCTCCCCTGTAGCAGAAAGGTGGAAGGAGTCGGTGGTATCCCACCACCTCTCCACTAGCGCCCCTAGAAGGGGCCTACTCGTAATGAGGCGTGAGAGTCCTATGCAGAAAATGCCGAAGCCGGCCTCGTCAACGATGTGGCAGACCTCATTAGGTAGCTTCATGTACCAGTCGTGTGTAATGGTATTCCCATACCCCCGGAAGGCATGAGAATCTCCCTGTGTTCAAGATAAACAGATGCGAAGCAGTGTCAGAAATACAGTGTTTGAATGTGTTCAGAATTGATAAAAATGCAATGTGTGTGCATGTGTGTATGAATGTGCTTAGCGTGAACTAAGCATGTGATCTACAAGTGTGCTTGTGATGATCAGATAAAGGGCAGTATCGGCTATCCAAGATACACGACCTAAATTGCAAAAAGTAGAGGAGAAGAGTATACCTCAGCGGTGCCGTAGGACAAGTGTAACTCCGGCTCGCGTAACAAGAGCTCCAGTGGCGCAACTCGCGCAAAACTCCTGAATTGGCGAATACTGTCGGGAGGCAACACATGTACCTCGGGATCGTATGTCGCCGGGTCAAATGGCTGGACACTAAGAGGTAAGAGCTCGACCTCGGGATCCATCTCCATCCCTGGAGGAGCCCCACCCTGTGGAATATCGTCCGCCATCTCGAGGAGAATGAAAAAATGGTCGAGGGTATGGAAAATGGGCAAGAATGCCAAAACTAAACCGAAAGTCAACCCCGAGGGGTGAAAAAATGAAAGAAAAGGTTGAAGTGCGGAAGAAGGCACGAAGACCAAGGGTAACTCGGGGGAAACAAATCCCAAGTGACGGAAATCGAGAATGTGGCGCCGAATACAATTTCCAATCGGTTCAAAGTGTTCGAAACGACGAGGGTTTCGCGAATCGAAGGTTGTGGGAGGCTTGAAAACAAGGGAAAAACTCGGATCGAAGGGAGGAAAAAGGTCTAGAGTGATAGAAGAATGGATTTCGGCTAGGGAGAAGTGAGGACATAGGGTTTGGAACCTTATACTTAAAGACCCGAGGCAAATGGACAAAATTGCCCCGAATCTGCCACTTTTGGCCGATCGGCTAAATTGTTGGCCGATAAGCTCTTTTGATGGCCGATGGATGGTCAATGGCTTCCCCTTGTGGCCGATGGACCTGTAATGCCCTTGTTTGGGGCAGTTCTGTTGTTTGGTGCCTTCATCTCTCATGAAAGTGCAAGAAAATACACTTTTGAAGCTTAAGCGGCCTCCGTGGTGATCTCGAACCATGTTTCCCGTGCGCGGCACTCGATACACCCAAAATGTTTCCTTTTTCGTATCCTTTTGCATATTGATTCAAAAAGTATCTTTGAATGCGTGGCTCTATAGTGTTCTTATCACATTCACGGAGTTTGCATTTGTTATATGCCTCTCTCACTCTTGCATCGAACATGTATCATCGTGTTTGCATAACATATGCACGTTGTGTTAAATAAGTATGAGTGCTTATATTGCATAGAGTACGTACATTGCATGTACATGTTTTAACCTTGCTTCATAGAAGATACACTCCTCACCTTTGCATTGTTGTGCATGTTCAGTTGCATTGTCATGCACATCTTACCCGCGTTGTCACACACAATCTTAGGTTGCATTGTCTTGCACCCCTCTATCCGCGTTGTCACGCACTCTTAGGTTGTATTGTCATGCACCCCTCCATCCGCGTTGTCGCGCACTCTTAGGTTGCATTGTCTTGCATCTCTCCATCCGCGTTGTCACGCACACTTAGGTTGCATTGTCATGCACCTCTCTATCCATGTTGTCACGCACACTTAGGTT
>NW_021025717.1:1355758-1394065 GCF_004153795.1 Camellia sinensis | reverse complement strand
AAAGTGAAACTCCACCTTGGGACCGTGAGAGGGTGCCGACCACCTAGGGTTCACCAACCAACCGCCGACCACTTCTGAATGTTTGAAAGCCAGAAAAGTGGTCGGCCTGCTTGTTTTTCGTTTGGCGCCGACTAGTTGTTGCTGCTGAATTCCAATTTGCTGTAACAGAGAGCAAGAAAGGGCATGGCAATGTATTTGCAAGATATGTGTGCACAACCACCCTCCCTATCATTTCATAAGCTCAAGGGAGTGTGGTTCTCGACCCTCGGGCCACCAATCACGCATCTCAATGCATGATGGCCGAGAAGCCAAATTGCACAATTCAATGTAAAATGAATGCACACATAAACACATAAAGCCTTGAACTCTATCATGTATGATCAAGAGCATCGGTGACCGAGAATTTAGGCACGTTTCATCACTTCAAGTATGAAACGTCCCTCGTTTCTCGTGCTCGGATTAACACCTAATCCAAACAACAATGCAACAACAAGGCATACACAATGAAAACAACAACATGGCATACTCAATGCAATGTGACATGATCAACTTAACAAAGCTAATGACATGTGAACAATGCTAATGCATGCATGCACAATGAAATGCTACAAGGGCAACTTAGCAATGTTAGGGACATGCATTCTCAATGCAAAGAAACAATTTGGCACACATAATGCAAACAACCACATGGCATGCACAATGCAATGTAGGATGGCATACTCAATGCAATGAACAATAAGCATGAGAACAACATGTAAATAAACATGCTAAATGGACTTAAACTAAAAGAGGGTAGACCTCAGTCATGCCCAAATCAGTGGCCATTGGTGATGAAATGAAGACACCAAAAACACATACAAGCATGCACAATGCAATGGCCCATCAAAGAGGCCTAAGAGCACAACTCTCAAGAGTGCTCAAAGAGTGACAAAAGTGGAAGTGTAGCAACACTAAGTGCACTGAAATAAGGTAAGAAATGATGCCAAATCATTCAAACAACACAAGCATGGCATGCTAGGGTCCTTCAAGCATAAGGCTAGCAAAGAGGACTACAAAGGGGGCATGCAATACATGGCATAAATGTATGAACTAAGCATGGACAGAGCTCTAGTAGGTCAAAACAAAGACCTAAACATGCTGAGATAGGGGCTCAAAGACCTAGGCATGCAAGCATACAAGCTAAGCCATAAACTAGGCAACAATGCACAACACTCAAAGACACTTAAAGAGTAAATGAAGTGGGAACATGGCAGTGTTATAGGCTCTGAAATAACATGATAAATGATGCCAAATCATAGACATGATGCAAATGAAGAATGCTGTAATACCCAAAGCTTGAAGCTAGCAAGAACACTTGTACTACAACTATGCAAAACATGAAGCATATGACTAAGGCAACCCAAAACAGTCCTAGAATATGTCAAAATAATACTAAAACATGCATGGAAGGAAGCCAAAATAAGCTAGCATGAAGGGCATAAGGCATGATGCATACAAGGCAAATAAGGTGGATTGCACTACACTTATTAAGACCAAGCATGGAATGACTTAATCAACAAAAATTAGAGTTATATCATGGCATGATAACCCCAAAAACACACTGAAATGATGGCTCGCAAGCTATGGCGTGAAGGCATACACAATGATTCATGTTAAGGCATAAAGGACCAATCCTCCAACGCACTGAATAAGTGACAAATGTGAGTGTATAGCCACACTACATGGACTGAAATAACATAACAAATGATGCCAAATCATTCAAATAGGCCAAGCAATGCATGCTAGTGGACTTGATACACAAAGCTAACAAGCTAGAATGCACTATAGCTATACAAAGCATGGCATGCATGACCAAGACAACACAAATCAGAGCTAGAGCATACTAAAACATGGACAAAAGCTTCTCTAAGTTAAGACAAAAGCATGCTAGAATGACATGTCAAAGCATGAGACACAATAGGCTAATTCATGGAAATGCACTACAAGTGCATGGAGCATGCAAAGGCCAACCAAACCAAACCTTAACAGAGGTATGACATGGCAAACATCACCAAAGACATGCTGAAATGGACTCAAATCAAGCTAGAATGACATGCTACTTCATGAAGCATACAAGACTAGTTTCTGAGATTTACACTACAAGTGTATTAAGCATGAAAGGGGTGACCAAACCAAGTAAAAATAGTGGTATGCCACAGCAAAATAACCCCAAATACATGCTAAGATATGACCAACATAAGCTTAACAAAGATGCTCAAACATGAGGCATATGAAGCAAGTCTACAAAACACAAGGAGAGGGGATGACCCTCTCCTATTTAGGACCCCAAAATCACCTTTCCACCACTAAAAATCCTCTGGATTTTAGTGGTAGAAAGGTCATGCAAAGGCTACAACAAGAGCCTAAAGCGATGGCTCAAAACAAGGCCCAACAAGGCCTAAGAGGGGGTAGATCACCCCCAACGAAAAAGTGGCCTTAAACAAAAATTTTAAGGGCTGAAAAACAGAACGTTTTCCAGTTAAGAGTTAAGCTTAAAACAGCATGCAAGTTGGTCTAAAAGCTTAAGCAAAAATGGGGGTTTAAAAGGTTAAAGACTCACCCTTGTAGACCACCTTCAAGGTTGCAACTCCAGCACACTTTTTGAACCAAAACCAGTCCAAGAACTTCCAAAACAACCTCTAAGGACCTCAGCTCCAAGAGTATGGGGTTTGAGTGTGTTTTTGTGTACGAAAGTGAGACAAAATGACACTTTTAAGGCACAAAACAAGAACAAAAGTGAGATATAGAGATATGTGTGTATCTATAACTCTAACCCCAAATTTCTGAACCTAGAGGAGGGAGGAGGAGCCTCCTTCTTATAGAGAACAAAAGGCAAAGCTTCTTGGAGAAGCTAAGGCTCAAACCAATCCCTCTATACACGTGTATGAAGGATGGCTCTGGTGCCCTCTAGCTGTGCCAGCTGGAGGAAAATATCTCCAAAAAGGTGACAAAAAGCAGCTGACCATTTTCAAGTGGTCTTCTAAGATACAAACTAGTCGGCCATGGGTGGGAGAGGTCTACACGCTGAAAGAAAGCCAATGGTGCGGTGGCCGACCAGAAAAGGTGGCCCAAAGACCAAGAAAACCAGTTATCTGACCAGAAAATTGGTTGGCAGAAGGAAAAGTGGTCTCCAAGGAGAAAAAGTGGTCTGCCACCCTTGTACCACCTTCCAAACAAGGAAAACAAGGCTTGTACCAAAAACAAACCAAAATGGATGCAAGACGAGAGATCGGGAGGCAAAGTAAGCGGCTAAAAGCCTCGAAAACTAGTCTACGGGCATCAAAAGTGGTATGCGACCACAAAAGTGGTCTCCCGGACCACAGTGTCCCTCTAGCCAGAGGCAACAAGGTATGGTTCAAAAACCACACCAAACGGAGAACATTAAGTTGTCCCGAGATAAGGCGCGCGGCCGAAGGCTCCAAAAATCGGAAACTAGTCTCCAAACGGGAAAAGTGGCCTACGACCACAAAAAGTGGTCTATGACCACAAAGAGATGGTCTACAAGACCTCTCCCTCCCTCCGGGAAGAGAAAACAAGGTACGGTCCACAAACCGAGCGAAAGCACAAAGAGATCAGAGGCCCGGAGGCAAGGCTCTCAGCCAAAACTCCGGAAACTCGAAATGAGCACAACATGCACCATCACCGAGCGCTCAGTCAATGATGTCTGAGTCTTAAGGTCTGTCAAAAATGGGGTGTCTACACATGCTTAAGCTCTAATTCATGTTGTTTTGGTCATGCATGCCATGCTTTGTATAGCCATAGTGCATTCTTGCTTGTTAGGTTTGAATTTCATGGCCTCTAGTATGGCTTACTTGAGGTGTTTGCATGCTTTGTTCTCATTTCAACCATGATTTCAGTATGTATAGTGTGGCCATACTCTCTCATGCTTCACTATTTCTAAGCTTTTGGTGAGTCATGCTTTATGCCTTAAGTATGAGTCTATATGCATGCCTTATTGCCTAAGCTTTTGGAATGCCATATCAGTGGGTTTTCGGTCCTATTTGGACATGCCACAACTCTGGTTTTTGTTGGTAAAGTCATCCCATGCTTGGGTTTGGTAGGTGTAGTGTAATCCTCTTCATTGGCCTTGTATGCGTCATGTTTTGTGCCTTCCATTCTAGCATGAGTTAGCCCTATTCAAGCATGTTTCTAGCCTTGTCTTGGCCTTCCTTGGGATAGTTTTAAGTCACCTTGGCCCTTTGGGGCTTGCTTGTTGTGGCCATGGTACAAGTCCCTTGGATAGCCTTAAACTTTGAGCCTCTTAGCATGCTATGCTTGTGTCATGTGCATGATTTGGCATCATTCCTTGCTTGATTTCAGAACCTATTTCATCATCACACTCGCACATATTCCACTCTTTCATTGTGCTTGAGAGTTGTGATTTTCATGCCTTGTTTGTAAACCAATTGGCATGCATGTTTGTATGTGATTTCGGACCTCATTTTCAACATGTTTTGGCCATTGTCTTGGCATGCATGAGGCTTGTTTGAGTTTGGTTTGGTCCATTGCATTGTTATTGCATGCTTGTGGCATTGCATATTGTTGTATACTTGGTGCATTGCATGTTGTTGCATGCTTGTTCCATTGCATTGTGTGTGCATGCCTTGCATTACATTTTGTTTGGATTAGGTGTTAGTCCAAACACGAGAAACAAGGGACGTTTCATACTTGAAGTGATGAAACGTGCCTCAATTCTCAGTCGCCGACCCTCTTGATCAAGCATGATGGAGGTTAAGGCATTTATGTGTTTTTGTGCATTCATTTGACATTAATTTGTGCACACTTGGCTCCTTTGGCCATCATATATTGAAATGCGTGATTGATGGCTCGAGAGCCGAGCACTACACTCCTTTGAGCCTTAGACATGATAAAGAGTGTGGTTGCACATGCATTTTCTTATAAGTACACTGCCATGCCTCTATTAGTGCTCTGTTGCAACAAAATAGAGAATTTGTAGGAAGCAGTGGCCGATCGACCACTTAGTCTGCCGATCAACCATCAAAGTTGGCCGATAACCTTGAAATTTGGCCGATAGCCATAAAATCTAGCCGATGGCCACTCCCTTTGGCCGACCACCTCTCAGCATTTCCACAAGGTGGATCAGAAGTATATTGGAAGTTGGTACAATTTTCAGAAGTACAAAACAGTGCAAACAGAGGCATCATAAGGCACGGTAGTGGATTTCCAAGCGAAGCCGACCGAGCACGCATGCATCCCTCGTCACGAGCCCATTTCAGTGCTTTCGATAACTTAGAAAATTATTTGTTTCAATTTGGTTGTGTGATAATTAACTAGCTTGTTAGGTAGTCAATTCGGTTTGAAATTAATTAGCTTAGCATAGCTAGTTAGTTGATTCATTCAGACCCGCTGTCGAGAGGGCACAACTATTATAATAAGCGTGCGTGTGTATGATGCATGTTTTGCAACCCCCATTTCTTTCTCCCTTTTATTTACCAGCTTTCAGTGGTTAGTTTTAGGGCATGTTTCAATTAGCATACTTATGCTTCGCATGTTTGCATTCATTCATCTGTTTTGCATGCACTGGGCTCGGCGCATCATACTAACTGCATTGTATTTCAATACTTATTTGAATACATGTTATCAAGTTGCATTCATATGCCATTCTAGATAGTCGAGCCTATTTTAGTTGCATTTTTACATGTGTTGCATTAGGCATCTTAACATGAACTAGGATCATGCATGATTTCTAACTAGTTCTTTGTTTTGGCTCGGAGTACACTGTGAGTGTTTACGCTTTAGCATATTACATGAATGCAATTGCATATTGCCATGACAGCATGCTTGCCATAAGGCTATTTGCTTAATTGATATAACTGCTTGAATGCTTGTGGGTGGAGGTTGGATTGCTTGAATTGGAACAATTCATCAAAATGTGAGTTTTAAGCCCACTTGAGAGTGGCAAATCACTATTGTTTTCTAAGCCCACTTGAGGGTGGCAAAATCCATGACTTAGCCTACTTGCGAGTAGCACCTCTAAACCGTTTTCGAAAACAAACATGAAATGTTTGTTCCAACTTAGGCGATCTAGTCTATACTTGTATGCTGTGCGCATCACATAGTAAGCTAGCTAATAAACCAGAATAAGAACACATGTTTTTTCAAAAATAACATATATGTTAGTAAAGGCTGATCTTTGATCGGGCGAGCGGGGGTGCTCATTGCATGACCTTCCCCTCTCGTACCCAAGTTCCCGAGCCGAGGCAACTTTGGTAATGACGGACACGTGGCCTTAGGCACGAGTCAAGGTTTCCTAAATTTTCCAAAATAAAATATTTAGGTGGCGACTCTGTATCCGGCAAAGCAGTCCATGTTTGGCACTTCTTTATAAAAATCAGTTTTCCAAAATGATTTTATGGATTTGGACTCTTTGGTGATTTATCGGTCTCACATCGCACTTTGTGAGATTAGATTTAGAACCGTAACACGAGTCCGAACTGTAGTAGCTAAGAACAACGATTTGCGCCCTTGCGTGCGGAGCGGAGTTCGGGCAGTCTACATGGTGCCCCTTCGACGAACAGGGTTCGGACATCGAGAGGTGAGGTCAGAAGGATGCCTTCTGCTAGGCAGTGTGTCACACCCCAAATCCGGGCATGACCGGCTGTGGCCCACAGGGACTTAGCCCAAGGCACACGTAAGCCTAAACACGAATCCAATCACATTGAACAACTGAACAATAGTCCAATAATAAATAACCAAAACTCAATCCAGACATGCCACAATTATAAACGGCAAAATCAACCGTAATAAAAAGCCATCCAAACTTATGGGATATAAACAACTCACATATCAAAAATAATCCTAAATGAACTTCGATAAGAATAAATATAAATATGCACAAATTTGACATAACACTCTAAACTAAAGGAATGCCCTAGAGATGTACATGCAATTTGAGTCCCGCTATGCCATGAGTCCACTCTAAGTCCTTCTAACACCTGGAAGTGATAAAAACTAAGTCAGCTGATAGCTCAGTGAGTAGCAACTGGATAGTAAATACAGTTTTGAAAATAGGGTTCAATTCCAAAATAAGATATATATCACAGAAACTAGATTGGCATACAGTTTGGTAAATACAATTTGTTTCAAAAAGAAGGTTCCACAAATCAACACTTAAAATACTCATGTCTCGCAAGAACATGATAAACGACATTTTTCACTTAAAACAGATTATAACATGAACACCAATAATTTTATGGGTACCAATAAAAACAAATAATCTGCCACACATTTCTCAGGCTATAAGCCTCGTTGGATCCAATACCGAACTGAGAGTCATCCTCAGGGTGGACCTGGGCCTTTTCTCAAAGACGATCCGATTGAAGGTCACCTAGTTGTTTTTTAAGGTCTTTTCCTTACATCGTTGAGCACTAGAGTCATCACGGCCCAACCCGGATCTGTTCCCTAGTGGCCAGAGTCACCACACACAGTGGAATAATTTCCCTGGACTAAATACACACATGGTCCCAATAATCAATACACATCAGTTTTGCAAAACATGGTAGTTCATCATTATAAACATGAGACCAAAACAAATAGTTTACAGTATGCCAAGTTCACACATGTTTCAGAAATATTTGATTCAATTGATAATATAATAATTTATCAAAACAGTTTAATCATGAAACAACAATTTAATTTTCCAACAGTTCAGGGTAGGGGAACATTTATAAAAATATGTAGCATGAAACTACTCACCTGAAAACGAAATAATATAATCCTCGAATAGAGTGTAAAAGTCCATCTAGTGCCCTGAACCAAGTATAAAAACTACACGTCACAACTAATTTAAAAATACTAAAAAAATAGGAACTAAGTAACCTCAACTGAAGCGCACTAACATGGCTCAACCCAACTCACCGTTACTCTTAAATATTACCTAAGTTCATGTTCTTCAAGGTTTAAATCACCCAAGACATGGGTTCCGGTCAAAACTTAATTAATTGTGACTTTAAGATAGAACAGAATTTCAAACAAGCCTTCCCAACCTATTCGCTAACTTTGAAAATTACAAAACCCACTCCACGCTATTTGAAAAATTCCAAAACCTCCAGATATCAACTAATATATCCTAAGTTTCAAACCCAATTGGTTTCACTTGATTTGCTTATCAAATAATTATCTACAATTTATTATATCCAAACAGGTTGTTTTCTGCAGCACTTTAAGAAATTGACGGTTCTTTTAATATACATGAGCAATCAATGCAAGGCCCAAAACGTACGAAACTAGACTCATAACCGGTTCTAATGACACTAATTTGATAATTTTTGGATTTATACCCAAAGAGAACAACACTCCCGAATTTACTGTTTGCGGCTGGTTTCCTGACAGATTTGATACCTCAATTTATATGGATTTTGATCCCCAAAAATTATGAAAAAATTCAGATATGCAATTCAATATGTAATTGATCTACTGTAAACATTTCAGTTCAAAATTCATCCGTTTGATATGGTTTCTTGATTTTTAAAGTTCGTGATTATGCGCAGAATTTTTTAACTAAGAATAATACCAAATCTTTATACATGAATTTAACTCCTCAAATTTCTTAACAGTATATATATATGTACAAAAATATATAAACCTACAACCTCTCCATGAATGAATAAAATAATTATAGAATAAGGATGAAGAACAAAGAAAGAAGAGAAGAAAACCTAGGAGGGCTAACCTTGATGATCACACACAACACAACACACCCAAAAGTTCTTTGATTGCAACATCTTCTTCTTTTTTTCCTTCTCTCAAACCCTCTCCCGTGGCTGCTGTGTTGTTGCCCTATGTGGTGAACAAATAATAGAGTAGGGTTTGTGTTTATTTTATTTTATACTAGTGGTGGGCACACATAGGTCAAATAAATAGATAAATATACAAAACATATATATAAGTTATATGCAACTCAAATGGTAAGAGTCTTATATATTAACCTTGTGGTCTAGAGTTCAAGTCACACCCTCCTCTCTCTCTCTCTCTATATATATATATATTTTTTTATAATAAATCTTGCCTCTAAATTAAATGCACCACAAATTTATTTTAATTTTAAAATTAATTAAAAGATCCTCCAATAATATTTAATTTGCACCTTAGAATTCACTACCAAAATATTTGAGATTGTAATATTATTATTTAATTATTTACTTAATTTTTATATTCGGGTTCTCACACAGTGCGTTGGATGGCCGGATCCCTGGACTAAGTTAATAGGTTGGCGGTATGGGACAGCTTATCAGATTCCACTTGAGCCCCCGTTGCCTGATCACCGATACGTGAGGGCGCCTGGCTCACCGCTGGTACACTTTACAGCTTTTATGCATTTCATTACGGCTTTCGGATACTTATGCACGCATTCATGCACTCATGATTTCAACTTGCATTTGCAGCCCTCTGTAGAGTATGTGGAGGGGTTACTCCAGGTGATGGCCTCATTCGAGAGCATGATCTTGCGGAGAGAGACGATGTTGACCTCCCATGGCGTTCCGGTACTCTTCAGTTTTCTTGCATTTAGCATACTTCCGCTGATATACTAAAACTGAACATTTTATTGTACTAATTCACTGTATGTATGGATCACATCTGACACGACACACTGCATGCACATACTGTATCTAATTTCTACATAACTCTGCATACCGCACTTGTACTTGATACTTGCTGATAAATGTAAACTGTCTTTTCAGGTCGCACCCTTGCAGACGGGACCCTCTGAGCCTTCTCGAGTGGCAGAGAGATAGATTCCGGCACGCATCCGAGGGAGACGTCGAGCGACTATCACACACGATGATGATGATGACTCTAGTGGAGAGGAGGAGCCAACGAGTCCTCAGTTAGAGCCATCCGAGGGTGGAGGCGATGGCACCGGCTAAGGTTCTGAGGGTGGCGACGATGTCGAGGAGGGCTCCGAGGGTGGGAGCGGAGGCGGATCTGGTTCAGACAGTGGTGCTGACGGTGATGATGCAGAGTCTGCTCAACAAAGGAAGAGGATGAAGAGGGCCTCTCGATCCTGAGGTGGTCGGCACCGATTTAGGTGTTTTTGCTTTGTTTTCTTTTTGCTAGTAGTATTAGCTCATTGTACAGTCCTAGGCAGTTTTATTTCTTAAAACTTGTAACTTTGTAAAAAAGAAACCCTGATGGAATGAGGAAACAACTTTTTGATCGAAAAAAGTGTTGTATTTTATATTCCGAGCATTGCATCGCACCATTTTACACAAAAATGAGATTGATGAAAATCGAACATTCAACATGCATCGTCTTAATCAGGTAGTGAACCAACTAACAACCGTGAGAACAACACAACTCGATAAACAACACAAGGTCTTGACATGCCAAACAATGTAATTACAACTCGATGAACAAATTGCAACAACTCGATGAATAAAACCAATACAACTCAATAAGCAAATGCAACTGTTAAGCAGAATAGCAGGATGCATCCGAAATAGAATCAAACTTAAATTTTCAGCATCCTCAGCACACAGGAAGGCTAAAAAGCACTCTGCTAGAGATAGACAGAGGCTGCCGGCCACTTACTGCTTCTGCCGGCCACTTTTTACTTCTGTGGGCCACTTAAGTGGCCGGCCGGCCAGAAAAGGTGGCCGATCGGCTACTCCAACTGGTCGGTTGGCCAGTTTTGGTGGGAGCCTCCAGATTGCTGTCACCTGTCTTCCATTCAATGCTTTATCTTGTACAAAAGCCGCAGCTTCGTAGTTTCTTCATTTCAACTCCATTTTTGCCCCAAATGGAACCGTTCTTCGCCGAAAAACTCTCCAATTGGATTGCGACTTTGGATGGCTCGGAAAAGTTAAATTTCCGAGGTTTCAGAATAAATGCACTATTCATGCTCAGTCACAACCCGCTGCGCTTTCCGTTCCTCCATACCGCAGCTAGGTGTTGGAATCCGATAACTCATGTTTTTAGCTTTGGGGGTCAAGAGATGTGCCCCACTTTTGAAGAATTTCAAGCTTTGATGGAGTCCCGACGTGACGAGGAAATCTTGCCCAGTTTCGTTTCGGCCACATCCAAGCTTTAGGATGGACATGTGGGCTTACTTTGCACGATGCTCGGTCTTTGAATCGCAACGGGGAGTTAGACATTCCCAGCTTGATTCATCGACTTTCCGACGCCGGTGACTGTGGCGATTATCTTTGGCAAAGTTTTCGGTGACATGCCCTCTGTTTGTGTCTGTTATCTCATTTTCTACTTGCCCCTGGCTTTGGAGGGTCTAGCATTTGTCTGATTGAGGTTGCCCAAGGCTTGAAAGAGGGCAAGAGCTGCATCGGCATGACATTAGCCGAAACCTTGATGGGCTTGGATGCCTTCCATCGCTGGAAGACAACCAGGCTCGTAGGGAGTCCACTACTCTTACAGGTAATGTTTCCCACCCTTCTCACATGTGTACTCTCACATCACTCGACACTCAGGCTCTATTTTTCTCTTAAAACCCTGTTCTCACTTTTTCTCTCTATGTACACCTCTCTATTCTTTAATCTCTCTTATTTTTCATCCCTCCCCAGATAAGGCTCATGGATAAATTGAAAGTAGTGGACTCTTGCCCAGCATATTCAGCACGTGGCTATTTCTTTCGCGAGTGGCTAGTTGATGCCCAGATGAGGGATGGTGGTGTGAATGGATGTGCACTCGATCTGCTATTGACATCGCTTGGCGTTGTCCATGGCTTGATCTGTCGGAGATGGTCTACAGCATGTCCCGGCAGTTCGAGATTCAGTTAGTGGGCCTGACGCACTGCATCTTCTACTTTCCATTTCGGTTCCGGCATCAGTTCGGCCACGACCAGACTTGCCCGGAAGAGGGGATAGAATACCCTGCTGCATTTCCGATCAAAGGCTCACATCTAGCTCGGTATGCCACAGCATGGAGAATGAGAGAGCTTCTGGCCCCTGCTCCTACTTTCAGTTGTGCTCTTTCTGGCGAATGCATTGCTTGGCTTGAGGAAAAGGCGCAAATCATGCCTATTTTAGCATCAGAAGCTTCCACAAGCTCGGGGAAGGGGCGCATGAACACCTGACTTAACCATGCCCCTAATTTATTGCTTTAATCTGTACTTTTCAAGTTTTCTTAATGTAATAAAAAGCAACTTCAATTTGTATCGAGAGTCGGAGAACTCTGTACTGAAATCAATGAAATTGGAGGATGTGGGTACTGAAAATTTTTCGTTTTGGTCCACAAATGGTCTAAGTTGTAAAAGATTAATTTGAGCAAAATCAACTTTTATTAAAACTTTTCAAAATCATTTTCGATATGGATCATAACTGGACACGCCCGAGATCTATCACTGAGATGTACAACTCCGGATCCAAACAACTAGAAAGTTGCCCCTTGTCTGGATAGCACTGCACTGGAGATCACAACCTAGCTCTTGAATGCAGAAATGACAAAGATGACCAACATGATCACATAGACAAAGTTGATTTGGAAGTGTTTGTGGCTGGACTTCAGAGTGAAGTTGCCTACGTATCCCGAAGATGGGAATCAAGCCTTACGTAGTTCGGTTCGGGTTCACTCGAATATTAACACTCTCCTTTTGCGCACTAACTTTTGCCAAGGCCGCCTTTTCTGGGTTTTCAACCTTGTAAGCTCAGTTTTTTCTTTTTTCAAATTTTTTGTGCTCTAACTTTTGCCTAGGTCGCCCTTTCGGGTTTTCGGCCTAGCAAGCCACTCAGGGATAGTATTTCTTCAACTTGTCCATGTTGATCGGCTGGGAGAACGCAAGGCCATCTAAATCCATCAGAATGACAGCTCCACCCGACCAGATAGACTTGATGATGTAGGGGCCAGTCCAATTAGGTCTGAACTTGCCCCTAGGGTCGTGGATGGGAGCTCGGTTGTCTTTGAGCACTAGATCCCCTTCCTTCAGATTCCTGGACTTAACTTTCTTGTTGAAAGCCTTGGCAATCCGGTTGATAACCTTGGACATGAGACAATGCTTTCAGCCTTCTCTCGTCGAATAGCATGAGTTCTTCGAATCTGCTTTGCTGCGAATCTCCCTCAGCTATCTGGCACTCAGCCATTACTCGCAATGACGGAACCTGAACTTCGATAGGCAGAATTGCCTCCATCCCATAAACCAAGGAATACGGAGTTGCCCCAGTAGAAGTTTGAATTGATGTCTGGTAGCCCCAAAGAGCAAATGGCAACTTATCTGGCCAGTCCCTGTAGGTTTCCACCATCTTCTACAGAATGTGTTTGATGTTCTTGTTGGCGGCCTCAACTGCTCCGTTGGTCTGCAGCCTATATGTGGATGACTTATGAAAAGCCACGTTATACTTCTCCAACAAGTCGATCACTTCCTTCTTGAAGTGGGAACCATTATCCGAGATAATCTCATTCGGGACCCCATACCGGCAGATAATGTTATTTCTGATGAACTTAGCTACATGTGACACCTTCAGCACTGCGTAGGATTGGGCCTTGACCCACTTTGTAAAGTAGTCTATAGCCACCAAGATGTACTCATGCCCATTCGACCCCTTTGGAGTAACTGCCCCAATCACATCAATCTCCCAGACTGAAAATGGCTATGGCGATGTCATGTTGTACAACTTCGACGGTGAAATGTTCATGTGATTTGCATGGATCTGGCATTCGTGGCATCGCCGAACAAAGCCAATACAATCCTCCTCCATGGTTGACCAGTAGTAACCTTGTCTGAGAATCTTCCAGGCTAGCATCACCCCGCTCGTGTGCGCTTCGCACTCTCCTCCATGGATGGCCTCCATCAGGCGCTTCGACTCTTCAGCATCAACACACAGTTTATGCATCCCAAGATGACCCCGTTTGTACAATTTACCCCCGCAGATGATGAACTGAGCAGCCATTCTTCGAATTTCCCTCTTATCTTTGGCATTTACCCCTGGTGGATAAGCCTCATTTTCCAAGAAGTTCCAGATGTCATGATACTGGGGATTCTGATCTTGTACTTCATCTATGGTAGCAATCAGCTCGTAGGCCGGTACATACCGTTGTTTAATGATGTTTGGATGCATCCGGGCTCCCAAAGGGATGTCTATCATGGAAGATAGAGTTGATAAAGCGTCTGTAAACCTGTTGCTCTCTCTTAATAGATGGGTGAAGGTTAACTTCTCAAACTTGGGAATTAGGACGTCCAGGGTTTGGTGGTAGATTTTCATCCTTTCTTCCTTAACCTTCCAGTCTCCTTTTGCTTTAGATACAACAAGGTTCGAGTCCCCAATGACGTCCAACCGTTTTGCCCCTAGTTCCAGGGCGGCTTCCAAGCCAGCAATACATGCCTCGTACTCTGTTTCGTTGTTCGATACCTTGAATCGGAGTTTGAAAGCTAAGGGTATGTGGGAATTGTCGGGTGCTATCAGCAACACCCCTATCCCATACCTGTACTGGTTTGACGCTCCGTCAAAGTACATAGTCCAAACCTCTTCTTCAACCTGTAGAATGGCCTCATTTGGGAAAAAATACTCTACTACTTCATCTCCCTCCACTGGGTGATCGGCTAGGAACTCCGCTACCGCTCTCTTTTTCACAGACTTGCGCGTAATGTATTTCAAATCAAATTCGGAGAGAAGAAGCAACCAACGGGCTAGCCTACCCGTAAGTGCTGGTTTGTCGAAGAGATATTTGATGGGATCTAATCTCGAAACCAGTATTACAGAGTGAGCTAACAAGTAGTGCCTCAACTTCCCAGTTGCCCATACCAAGGCCAGACAAGCCTTCTCAAGAAGAGTGTAACGGGTCTCATATTCCAGCATCTTCTTGCTCAGGTAGTAGATAGCCTTTTCCACTTTGTCCTCAGACTCCTGTGTAAGCATGCAGCCCATTGTCGTTTCGGTTACTGACAGATACAATATCAACGGTTTCCCCGGCTCTGGCGGTGACAACACGGGTGGGTTCTGTAGATACTGCTTGATCTGCTCAAAAGTAACTTGGCATCGGTCATCCCACTGGAATTTCTTTCCTTTATTCAGGAGACCAAACAGTGGTTCACAAGTCAAGGTTAATTTTGCAATAAACCGTCTTATGAATTGCACCTTACCCAGAAATTCTCGCACCTCCTTTTCAGTCCTTGGTGGTGGCATTTCTAAGATGGCCTTAATCTTGGAAGGGTCGACTTCGATGCCCCTTTGTGTGATCAAGAACCCCAACATTTTCCTTGCCGTAATGCCAAAAGTACATTTCTGAGGATTCAGCCGCAACCGATACTCTCTGATCTGTCGAAAAAAATTCTTCAAGGCGGTGTAGTGGCCCTCTCTTTCTTTGGACTTGACAATCATGTCGTCCACGTACACCTCAAACTCTTTATGGATCATATCATGCAAGATCGTGGTCGCAGCCTGTTGATACGTAGCCCTAGCATTCTTTAAACCGAACAACATCACCCTATAACAGTAGGTTCCCCACGGGGTGGTGAAAGCAGTCTTCTCCCTATCTTCGGGGGCCATCAAAATCTGGTTGTAACCTAAAAACCCATCCATAAATGAGAGCAGCGCATGCCCAGCTGTGAAGTCCACCAATTCATCGATATGCGGCAGAGGAAAGTCGTCCTTCGGACTGCCTTTGTTCAAATCTCTGAAGTCCATACATACCCGAATTCGATCGTCCTTCTTTGGCACCGGAACTATATTAGCCAACCAAGTTGGAAACTCAGATACTAACAGGAACCCTGCATCAATCTGTTTGGTGACCTTTTCTTTGATCTTCAGAGCCCAATCCAGGCGGATCATTCAGAGCTTTTGCTTAACAGGTCGGGCCTCTGAGTTAAGAGGGATCCGGTGCTGTACAATCTCAGGATCAATTCCAGGCATGTCTTGGTAGGACCACGCGAAAACATCTTTGAAATCTTTTAATAAAGCGACTAAGCGCTCGTGCTCCTCCGAAGACAACATGGACCTGATATAGACCAGCCGCGGGTCCTTCTCAGTACCAACCTTAATTGAGGTGATTTCATCAACTAAAGGTTTTACAAATCTCTCATGCTCTCGGTCAATCAAATGTTTTAAAACCGGAGGAATTTCTTCCTTGTTATTTTCATCGAAATTTTGAAAGTCCTGATTTATGCAATAAACTAAAGGCACAGAAAAGTACTCAAAAGCCACAGCAGTACCATTCTCATTAACTTCCAGATTGTCTGATTCTTCGGTTACAACCGACTCAAAAGAAAATGAAAATGACGACTTGGACAAGACAGTGGCATCCGGGTTATCACCCCCAAGAATACCAGACTCTGACTCAGAAGAACTGGAATCTGATTCTGACTCCACAAACTTTGTGGAATCAGATTCTGGTTCACCACCTGACCCAGAACTGCTAGATAAAAAGCCTTCCTCGTATTGCCAGACGAGGAAAGGTGCGATGGATGCATCCAGAATGCCGGAAAAAGGGCACACAACCATGTCATCTTTGATCATGGAAACTAAGAAGTGATCCCCCGAGCACTCTGGTAAGATCTAAGGATCTGATAGGAGACAGGCCAGCGTTGCTCCCAGCTGTAGACCGCCCGAACTTCCTCCACGCGCCCTCCTTTTCGAGAGGGCTCGGATTTGGGTTCTAGCTCCTACAGTTCGAACTCCTGTCACGGTTCTGAATCTAATCTCACAAAGTGCAATGTGAGACTGATAAACACCAAAGAGTCCAAATCTGGCAATTGGTTTTGGAAAATCATTTTTGAATAAAAAAGCGCCAAACATGGACTGCTCTGCCAGATTACAGAGTCGCCACCTAAATATTTTGTTTTGGGAAATTTAGGAAACCCTGACTCATGCCAAAGGCCATGTGTCCATCATCACCAAAGTTGCATCGGCTCGGGAACTTGGGTACGAGAGGGGAAGGTCCTGAAATGAGCACCCCCGCTCGCCCGATTAAAAGATCGGCCTCTACTAAGCATGATATGTTATTTTATAAACACATGTGTACTTATTCCGGTTATTAGCTAACTTACTATGTGATGCACACAACATACAAGGATAGACTAAGTCGCGAAAATTTGAACGAATTCGACTCATGTTTGTTTTTGAAAATGGTTTGAAAGTGCTACTCGCAAGTAGGCTAAAGCGCGGATTTGCCACCCTCAAGTGGGCTTTAAAACATGATGTTTTGCCACGTCAAGTGGGCTTAAAAGGCACATTTGATGGATTGTTCCAATTCAAGTAATAAAGCCTCCATCCACAGGCATTCATGCAGTTATAGAAATTAAGCAAATAGCATTATGGCAAGCATGCTATCATGGCAATACGCACACTCATGCAAGGATGCTAAAGCGAAAACACTTACAGTGTACTCCGAGCCAAAATAGAAAACTAGTTTGAAATCAATGCATGATCCTAGCTATGTTAAGATGCCTAATTGTAGACCGCCCGAATTCTGCTCCGTGCGCGATGGCGCGAATTGTAGTTCTAGCTACTACAGTTCGGACTCCTGTCACGGTTCTAAATCTATTCTCACAAAGTACAATGTAAGACTGATAAATCACCAAAGAGTCCAAATCCAGCAAATCGTTTTAGAAAATTGATTTTAATCAAAAAGCATTAAACATGGACTGTTTTGCCAGATTTCAGAGTCGCCACCTAAATATTTTATTTTGGAAAATTTAGGAAACCCTGACTCGTGCCTAAGGCCAAGTGTCCGTCATCACCAAAGTTGCCTCGGCTCGGAAACTTGGGTACGAGGGGGGAAGGTCATGAAATGAGCACCCTCGCTCACTCGATCAAAGGATCAGCCTCTACTAACATGATATATCGTTTTTTAAAACACATGTGTTCTTATTTCGGTTATTAGCTAACATTACTATGCGATGCGCACAACATACAAGTATAAACTTAATCATGCGGATTGGAACAAGACAACTCATGTTTATTTTTTAAAGTAGTTTGAAAGTGCTACTCGCAAATAGGCTAAAGCGCAGATTTGCCACCCTCAAGTGGGCTTAGAAAAATATGATTTTGCCACTTCAAGTGGGCTTAAAACTCATAATCATCGAGTTGTTCCAATTAAGGCAATCAAGCCTCCACACAGAGGCATTCAAACAGTTATAGCAGTTAAGCACATAGCCTTATGGCAAACATGCTGAACATTGCAACACTTACACGCATGCAAGGATGCTAAAGCGTAAAAGCTTACCTAGTATTCCGAGCCAAAACAAAAGCTATGTTAGAAATCAATGCATGATCCTAACTATGTTAAGAATGCCTAATGCAACACATGCAAAATGCAACTAAGATAGGCTCGGCTAGTCTAAGATGTCATGTGAATGCAACTAGATAACATGTATTCAAATTGGTATTGAAATACAATGCAGATTGTATGATGCACCGAGCCCGGTGCATGCAAGACAGATGAATGGATGCACGCATGCAAGCATAAGGTATGCTAATCAAAATATGCCCTAAACTAACCATCGAAAGTTGATAAGTAAAAGGGAGAAAGAAATAGGGTTGGAAGACATGCATCACACACACACACGCTTATTACAACAATGTGCCCTCTCGACGGAGGGTCCGAATAATAAGATAACTAGCTAATCTAAGCTGATTAAACTAATTATTACAAAACGAAGCTAATTAACTAACAAGTTAACTAATTACAAACACAAATGAATAGCTAAGCGCATTAACTACTTAAGTACAGAACCAAATAGTTAACTAGCTAAGCAAAGCAGTTAAAAGGAGCGTCGGGGCGAAAAGTGCATGCATGCTCGATCATCTCGCTCGGAAATCCATTATTATGCCCCGAGTTGCCTCTGTTTGCATTTGATCTCAGAAAACTGTACAAATCTCCAGATAGCTTCTTCTTCAACATGGGAACCCTCTGCTGCATTGTCGACTAGAAAATGATTCTGTAGAATACCTGTAAACCACCTAAACTTGCTGCAAACTAGAAAAAGTGGTCGGCCAGCTACTTTTATTGGTTTGCCGACCAAAAAATTCTGCCAAGCTCCAGTTTGCTGCAACAGAGAACAAGAAGGGGCACAGTAGTGTATTTGCAAGGTATGTGTGCACAACCACCCTGCCTATCATTTCTCAAGCTTAAGGGAGTGCGGTTCTCGGCACTCGGGCCACCAACCATGCATCGTAATGTACGATGGCTGAGAAGCCAAGTTTGCACAATTCAATGTCAATGAATGCACAAATAACACATGAGGGCCTTAACCTCTATCATGCTTGATCAAGAGGGTCGGCGACTGAGAAATGAGGCATGTTTCACCACTTCAAGTATGAAACGTCCCTCGCATTTGGATTAACATTCAATCCAAACACAATGCAATGTAACAACATTCTAAACAACATGCAAACAACATAAACATGTCAAGTTAGAGTCCTTAAGCATGAAAGTTGGTGAAGGATACAACACAAGGGCTATGCAATGCAATGCAATGCACAATGGACTAAACCAGCCCCAAATAGACCTTATTCATGCCAAGATAATGGCCAAAATGCTCTGAAATGAAGGCATGAAAGGCAAGGTAATGCATGCTCATGCATTGGCTCATCAACTAAGCATAAGAGCACAACTCTCAAACATGATTAAGAAGTGACAAATGTGAGAGTGTAGCTACACTATATGCGCTAAAATCATGTATGAAATGATGCCAAATCATCCAAACAACACAAGCATAGCATGTTAGAAGGCCTAAGGCACAAGGCTACTAAAGGGGACTACACAAGAGGCATGCAATACATGGCACAAATGATTGAACCAACCATGGACAGAGCTCAATTAGGTCAAAACACAGGCCAAAACATGCTGAGATGGGAGCTCAAAAACCTAGGCATGCATGCATACACATTGGCCCATAAACGAGGCACAAAGGCTCAACTCTTAGAAGCACTCAAAGAGTGAAAGAAGTGAGAACATGGTGATGCTACATGCTCTGAAATGCCATTCCAAATGATGCCAAAACATGCAAATACCTCCAGTCAGGCATGCAAGATACCTCAAAACTCAAAGCTAGTCAAGGCTATTGCACTACAAGCATGCATAACAAGCACCAAAAGGCCAAGAACACCCAAAACAGTCCTAAAGCATGTCAAAATAATGCTAAAACATGTATGGAGTATAGCCAAGACAAGCTAGCATAATGGGCCAAAACATCAAGTAGGCTAGGCCAATGAGCATGGTTACACTATAAATGTAAGAAGCAAATGAGGGATGCTCTAACCAACCAAAAATAGAGTTGTATCATGGCAAAATAACACCAAAAACATACTGAAATGGTAGCCCAAAAGCTTAGGTGAGATGGCATACATAATGGCTCATGTTTAAGGCATAAAACACCAACCCTCCAAAGCATTGAAAGAGTGAAAGATGTGAGGGCATGACAGTGAAACATGCTCTAAAATCACATATCAAATGATACTAAATCATGCAAATAGACCAAGAAATGCATGCTAGTGGACTCAAAACACAAAGCTTGTGAGCAAGATTGAACTATGGCTATACAAAGCAAGGTCCAAACGATCAAGACCACTCAAAATAGAGCTTAAGCATGGCAAAACAATAGCAAATACATGCTGAGATAGAGCTAACACAAGCTAGGATTAGAGGCATGAAGCATGGAGCATACTAGGCCAACAAAGAGGATTACACTACAAGTGTAAAAACCAAGCAAGAGTTGACTCTACCAACCAAAATTAGAGTTAAGGCATGTTAAATAATGACCAAAAACATGCTGAAATGGAACCAATACATGCTAGAAAGGTGAGCTAAAACCTTAAGCATACAAGGCTAGGTTGCAAGGATTACACTACAAGTGTATGAAGCATGCAAGGGTGGCCTGAACTAAGCCAAAACAGAGTTATGTCATGCTGAAATTGGGCAAAAAATAAGCTAAGAGCAAGCCAACACATGCTAGACAAACAAGCTCAAACATGAGGCCATCAACACAAGCAACCAAGACACAAGGAGAGGGAATGACCCCCTCCTATTTGGGGCCTCAAAACACACTTTCCACCACTAAAATTCCTCTGGAATTTAGTGGTTAAAAGACCAAGAGAAGATGATCTCAAGGGCCTAAAAGGATGGCACAAAACAAAGCCAAATAAGGCACAAAAGGGGGTAGAACACCCCCAACACCAAAGAGGCCTCAAACAAACACTTTAAGCACTTGAAAATGAAGCTTTTTATAGTTGAAAGTTAAGCCCAAAACATCATGCAAATAGGGCCAAAGACTTAATCAAAACAAAACTTTAAAGAGGCTAGAGACTCACCCTTGAAGAACAACTTCAAAACAGTGACTTCTGAGGCATAAACCAAGCTTTTGAGCTTCAAACAAACCTCCAAGAATCTCAGACCAAGAGTGAAGGTGTTTCACTAGGTGTTTGTGAGCAAAAGTGTGAAGAAATCTCACTTTTAGGCACAAAACAACACAAATATGGAGAGAGAGGGAGCAATATAAAGATAGAGATATATGTATAGCTCTATGCAAATTTTTGAACCTGAGACAAGAGGGAGGAGGCTCCCTCTTATAGAAATTCATGCCTTAAGCTTGTTAGACAAGCTAAAGGCTTTAAGCAATCCCTCCATACACGTAGAGGATGCCTTTTGTGCCCAACAGCTGGCACAGTTGGCAAGAAAATATTTACAGAAAATGCAGAAAAGGTGCTGACCAGTTGAAGTGGTCGACCGACCACTTGCCCTAGTCGACCGACCACAAAAAGTGGTCTGCAGGGACAAAAAGTGGTCAGCAAGGGGGGGAGGTGGTCTGCACAAAGAAAGGAAGGTGGTGGCATGGCTGCCGACCACTTTAGGTGGTCCACAGACCACCAACCCTTGCTGGGCGACCAGAAAACTGGCTGGAAGGGAAGAAAAGTGGTCTACAGGCGGGGAAACTGGTCTACACCCCTATTCCACTCTCCAGACAAAGGATAACAAGGTTTGTGCAAAAAAACAAACCAAAAAGGGTGCAAGACAAGAGTCCGCAAGGTGAGGCACGCAGCCGGAAGCCCCGAAAACCAGTCTACGGGTGCAAAAAGTGGTCTACGAGAGGAAAAGGTGGTCTACGACTACAAAAAGTGGTCTACAGACCTTTGTTTCCCTCTAGGCAAAGGCAACAAGGCAGGGTCTGAAAACCAGGCCGAGAGAAGACAGTTAAGAGGTCCCGAGACAAGGCACTTGGCCGAAGGCTTCGGAAATTAGAAACTAGCCTACAAGAGGGAAAAGTAGTCTACGACTACAAAAAGTGGCCTACAAGCCTCTCTCTCCCTCCAAGCAAGGGCAACAAGGCATGGTCCACAAACCAAGCCAAAACATAAAGAGTTCAGAAGCCCGGAGGCAAGGCACTCAACCGAAAACTCTGAAAACTCGAAACGAGCACAACATGCGCGATCATCGAGCGTTCAATCGATGACGTCTGAATCTTAAGGTCGGTCAAAAATGGGGTGTCTACACTAATGCAACACATGCAATAATGCAAATAAATAGGCTCGGCTATCTATGGTGGCATATGAATGCGACATTTGATACATGTATTCAAATAGGTATTGAAATGCGATGCAGTTGGAATGATGCGCCAAGCCTAGTGCATACAAGACAAATGAATGATGCACGCATGCAAGCATAAAGTATGCTAATCGAAACATGTCCCTAATCTAACCATTGAAAACGGATAAATAAAAGGGAGAAAGACGTGGGGTTGGAAGACATTCACACACACACACATACTTATTACAACATTTTCCCTCTCGACGGAGGGTCTGAACGAATTAGTTAAGCTAATCTAAGCTAAGCTAACCAACTAATCTAATTAAACTAATTAGACTAATTATTACACAACAAAATGAATAACTAGTAAACTACTCACTAATTATTACAACACTTAATTAATTAACAAACTAATTAATTAAATTACCAATTTAAGCTAACTACAAATCAAACTGCCTCAACTCAGTTCCAAGAGGTTGAAGATGCATGCTCGGTCGGCGCTTGCTCGGAAATCCATTACCATGCTGTCAATTGCCTCTATTTGCACTTGCCTTGGTCTCTGAAAATTGTGCCAACCTCCAGACTGCCCTTACTTCAACACAGGGATCTTCTGGTGAGCTGCCAGCCAGAAGAAGTGACTACTAGCCACTAAAACTGGCTGGTCGGCTAGTTTTTTTCTGTAGGCTGCTGGTTTTGCTGCAACAGAGAACAATAGAGGCACAACAATGTATTTCTAAGACAATGTGTGTATTACCACACTCCTTATCATGTCTCAAGCTCAAAGGAGAGTGGCACTCGGCTCTCAAGCCACCAACCAAGCATTTTCAATGCATGACGGCCGAGGACCAAGCTTACACCATGTTGATGAATGCACAAACAACACACAAGAGAGCCTCCACCCTATCATGCTTGATTAAGAGTGTTAGCGACCAACAAACGAAACACGTTTCATCACTTTGAGTATGAAACGTGCCATATTCCTTGTGTTTGGATTAACGTTTGATCCAAACACAATGCAATGCAAACAACATGCTCATCTTTTAATGCTAAAGTGGCATGCACAAGACTCTATCATGTAATGCATGCAAGACATGTTAAGGGGTCAAGAGCACTAAAGTAGGTGAAGAACATTACACATGAGGCAAGCACTATCGATCTCAAATGGTCAAACCAGCTATGGATAGACCTAAGATATTTCAAAACAGTGGCCAAAACACACTAAAACTTAGGCACAAAAAGCAAGAAGTGCATGCTCATTCCTTTGCTCGCAAGCAAGGCACAAAGCTTAACTTTCAAACACATTGAAAGAGTGATAGCTATGAGAGCATGACAGAGGTACCAGCACTGAAATCATATGTCAAATGATGACATATCACGCAAACAACACAAGTATAGCATGTTAGGGTCCTTAGAACTCAAAGCTAGTCAAGGGCTTTACACAAGAGGCATGCAATACAATGCACAAAAAACCAAACCAGCCCAAAACAGAGCTATATCATGCCAACATAATGGCCTAAGTATGCTGAAATTAAGGCATAGAACACAAGGAAAGCATGCTCATTTGATGGCCCGCAAATAAGGTATGAAGACTCAACTCTCAAACACAATGAAAGAGTGATATATGTGAGAGTGAGGCAATGATATATGCTCTGAATTTACATGCCAAATGATGCCATATCATGCAAACAACACAAATAAGGCATGTTAGGGGCTTCAAAACACAAGACTAGCAAGGCCAACTATACTATAGCTATACAAAGCATGAACCCCATGGCCAAAAACATTCAAAATAGTCCTAAAGCATGCTAAATCAATGCCAAAAACATGCTAGAGTGGAGTATACACATGCTAGAATGAGAGGCATGAAGCATGAAGCATGTTAGGCCAACAACTAGGATTGCACTACAAGTGTAAGATGCAAGAAACCAATGACCAAACCAACCAAAAACAGAGTTATGGCAGGTCTAAAACATCACAAAAACATGCTTGGACTAAGCTTCAAAAAGGGAGAAACACATGCTCATGTATTAGGCCACTAATACTAGCAAACAAGAATACAAGGAGAGGGGGATCACCCTTTCCTATTTTGACCTTCAAAACCAACTTTTTACCACTAAAATTCCTCTGAATTTCAGTGGTTAAAAGGCCAAGCAAGGGGTGATTCAAAAGCTTAGAGGGGTGGCTCAAGAGGCTTAACAAGCCAAAGAGCAAAAGAGGGGAACCACCCCCCTAACCACACAAGGCTCAAACCAATAATTTAAAGCCTTAAAAACAGAGTTATTAAGAGGCTAAAACCAGCCTTAAAGTAGCATGCAAAGGTGACAAAGCTCTTAATCAAAACAAAGCTTAAAAAGGATAAGTGTCTTACCCTTGAAGAACAACAACAAAACAGCAACTTCAGCAACAATTTTGAGCCAAAACCAAGTCTAAGACCTCAAAACAAGCTCCAAGGGACCTCAGCTCCAAAGTGAAGGTGTTTGAGTAGGTGTTTGTGTGCAAAAGTGTGAAGAAACAACACTTTAAGGCTCAATATAGCACAATATAGAGAGAGAGGGAGAATTCTAGAGAGAGAGGAAGATTTTTGCTCTAAAAAATCTGAACCTCCAACAAGGGGGAGGAAGCTCCCCTTATATGGGCAATGCAAGCCAAAAGGCTTGCTCAATCCCTCCATACACATGTATGGAGGATGAGTTCAGTGAGCCACAACTAGCTCAAAAGATCTGAAAATATCTAAAAAGGAGAAAAAATGGCTGCCAGCCAGTTAAGTGGCCGGCCGGCCACTTCATCTAGCTGGCAAAGAGAAAAAGTGGCTGGCAACTGCCAAAAGTGGCCGGCAAGGCCCCACTCTCCTTCAGCCAAGAGGCACCAAGGTTTGGCCTAAAAACAAGGCCAAAGCACAGAGGGTTTAGAGGCTTAAAGACAAGGTGCTCGAAACAAGCACAAACATGCGCAATCATCGCGTGCACAAACAATGACGTCTGAGTCTTAAGGTCGGTCAAAAATAGGGTGTCTACACCAGCTCAAAATTTGTGCTACTGGACTCATTCACATTGCACTGCTCAGCCACAACTGTTGGGTCGGTCTGCTCTTCGGTAACTTCATTCCTGAAAATTGCAAGTCAAAGAAGATCTCAAAACCCGGCAAGCGCCACCTTTCTGAATTCAACCATGGCTCTGGAAAGCCGCAGAACGAGAAATCTTCCCCCTCTCAGATGAAGCGTCTATTTAGGGTCCCTCGGATAGGTCTATGCACTAACTCAGAGTGCTTCCCGGCTTGTTTTGCTCTGGCTCTTCCAGCCATCTCTCTTCCTTTCCTTACCCAATCCTCCTTGGTATGCGAGTAACCTAAACCAAAGGTATACTGGTTGTGTAGCACTTCGGCCAATGTAGCGACGCCTTTTCGACAACTTCTTCCTAATCCCGTCTCGGGCACATGTTGACGCTTGTTCACGAGGTAAAGAGATTGTGCACTGACGTATAATCCCTCATCAATAGCCAGCAAGTCCTGTACCACCCGAGCCTTAGCTAAGGTGAATCCCGACAGAAAGACATCCTCCACACCGTGCTCAATTTCCAGAACTGGTGTAGAAACTTCTGGCGGCGGATGTATTGAAGAGTTCCCAAAACTATTGCTACTCCTTTCCCGTGGGGGTACTTCAGCATCTGGTGTAAGGTGGAAGAGACAGCCCTCACCTGGTGTAGCCACGGCCACCCGAGGAGTAGATTGAACGTGGCCGGAACATCTAAGATATGAAACTCAATGTCCTGCTCCCCCGGGCCAACTTGAGTTTTAATCCGTACCATTCCCATCACCTCCTGACTGGTGTGATCATAAGCCCGTATTACCTGGGCTGTAGGAACGAAATCTGCGGGCTTCAATCCGATAGCATATGCCGTTCGCGACGGACATACATTGATTGCAGATCCCGTATCAACCAAGACCACCGGTATCTACTTCTCCTTGCACTCCACAGAGATATAGAGCATCTTGTTATGATCAGAGCCCTTAGGTGGTAGTTCCTTGTCTGTGAAGGTTAAGGTCGGTGAAGCTCCACCCGGGAAAACCAGCCCTACCAACTGTTCGGGCGTTGTATCAATCGAAAGCTTAGCCTTGTCCATGGCTGAAAGGACGGCTTGTCTATGTACCCTGGAGGCCATAAGCAGTCCCCAGATGGAGATGTCTGCTTGAATCTTCTTTAGCTGCTTCAGTACAACTTCCTCCTCTAACAGTCTGTCTTTCTGCTTTTCTGCTTCTTTGTCCTTCCCGGACGCCTCCGGCTGGTCCAGGTGTGGGGGCTTGAAATACCGCCCACTCCGGGTCATATGGTCGACCTCCTCGATATACCAGGTGTCATTTGGGAGGTTCTGCCCCCAGTCTTCATTTGTATGGGCCAGACGCAAATCGTCATCTTCCTACCACATGCCCTCAGCGACCGACAGACAACTGTTAGGTTCCGCTGTAGCTGTTTCTGTGCTCACAGCACATTCTGTCCCCGCAGGGGCCTTGGCTTTTCTAGCCCTATTATCATTCTCGATTTTCTCTTGTTCGAACAGTCGTAGTGCGTCCTTTTGTTCTGTGTCTGCTGCGCACAAACTGCCCAAGTCCCGAGCAAAATTCTTCGCACTAGTGCTCTTCGGCGATTCTTCCTTATTCTCGACCTTTCCGGCCACTACAGATGTTCCAGTTTCTGACTGCCCCTGTTTCGGCTGAGACTCCTCAACAACATATGGCTCGTCACTGAGCCACCCTGTAGCATCTGTCGCTTTATTTAGGTCAAACTAGTTGACGCTCACATCCCCTGGATCCTGCTCATCAAAGAACTGCAGATTAACAATGTCCTCTTCAAGCTCCACTAAATCATCCAACCCATGACTTGGCCCGTCTTCCCAAACCACATTGACCTCTACTCCAGTTGGCAACTCCACCCTTGGCTTAGCTTGATCTGTTGACACAATATAACCGCATGGGTTGTATGGTTCCTCAGTTAAGCTCGCAGATCCCTCAGGTTCTGAAACAACATTCTCATTCTCCTCCAAGGTCACCCCAGCTTTTTCTTCGACAATCACCACCACTGGCTGGGGTAGGGTTAGGGAAGTGTTCATCATGCACAAGTCGATGTTATCTGGGATGAACACCTCAGGCTTGGGCATGTGGGAGGGAGTGATGTATATGCTAGGGTCATACGGGATGGCCATGGTTTGAATCAGGTTTATCTGCCTAGGTGGAGGAGGGGGGTTATTATGTGGTGGAAGTGGGTTGGTAGTGACATTTGGCTTGTCGAGAGGCACAATCACCTTGTTGTCAATGAGATCTTGAATCTCTTGATGTAGTCTGAAGCAGAAGTCGGTGTCGTGACCTCGCTGCTGATGAAAGGCACAGTATTTAGTGGGTTCATGCTTTGGAGGGAGAGGATCGGGTAGAGGCCGTTGTCGTAACGATTAGAGATGTCCTTTCCTGAGTAGGACCCCTAGAGCTTTAGACAAAGGCATATAAAGTGAGGTAAAAACCCTCTTGCCTCGGGGTGGATAGTTCGAAGTTTGGGAGTTTGGGTTGGATGTACTAGTAAATGAGGCGGTTGTTTTTGGATTGGTAGTAACCATGCCGACGTTAGAAGTTCTTGCGGCTGCAATACTACTTGTAGCTGCATTCGAACTGCGTGTAAACGCCCTCTTAGGCTGGTCTTTTTCCTGGTCGATCAGACCTTGCTTTATAGCATCTTCAATCTGTACCCCGATCTCATGCAAATCAGCAAAGGTGGGGAGGGGTAAGACGATCATTTTTTGTATCAGCTTGGGTTGCAGGTTGCGCACAACCATCCTATCTGATCCTTTTCGAGTGGCTGAGTTGTTATCATGGAGGCCTTGGCCCTCCATCGAGTGACAAAGTCAGAAAAGCCCTCTTTCGGTTCTTGCCTGGTTGCCTTGAGATCACGAGTCATGACCTCGATCTAGGTATTGTATGAATATTGGGCGACAAAGGCCACAGCCATCTCCTTCTAACTCATTTTCACTGAGTCCTCTAGCTTGGCGTACCAAATGGCCGCAATACCTGACAGGGTCCAACCGAAGAGTGATAGTTTCTGGAGTTTCGCCAAGCCCATCGGGCGTAAAATATCTGAGAATAGCCTCAGATAAACCATAGGATCGCCCGAGCCGTCAAAACGGTCTATGTGGGGCATCTTGAATCTGTCCGGCAATGTCACCGCCGAATCCGTATAGCTGTCCTCAATGTCCGGGATCGAGTTAACTCCCTGAGCCCGTTTGAACAGCTTTTCGAGCTTACTCTCCTTCAGAGCGGTTAGATCAACCTCAAATTCGAACGGCGTGTCCACTGGATTGGCTGGTGCTTTAGACATCTGAGGTGGGATTGGCGGTGGGACTGGCCCTATAGGAACGTCCATATTTTTCTTGACATTTGCTGTTTCCCCAGGTGTTGGAACCCTAGGTGGGGGTGGATGCGAAGAAGATGCTCCGGCTAGTTGTGGTTGTTGCTGCTGTTGGAGCCTGGCAATCAGTTCTTCCTGTTGGGCTACAACCTCTGTCTGACGTGCGGTAACCTTTGCCCGGCGGGCAATATCTCGTTGCATGGCCTGCATGGTCTCTTGGAGTTGACGCATCATGCCCTCCATACTGACTATAAAGTGTTGATCTAACTGAACTGGCATGTATTCCCTCTCTGAGGTGGAAGTAGATATCTTAGCCCAACTGCGCACATGTGAGGTAGATAGTGACCGCTGATCTGGTAACTGCTGTACTAATGACCTGTGCCTAACTGACCTCCGTTTAGTAACCGGGGGCAGCGAAGTGGACATTGGTTGTCCACTAATTAGATCCTCAGATCGGGAAAGTCTCATTCCTCTAGTCCAAAGTGCTCGGGGAATAATTGCCTCGTTGGAAGCAATGATAAAATACTACCTTGCAAAACAGAAAATAAAGCAAAAGGCAAAAATCTGAAAAACGGACGACATCTCGACTTAGATAGAGACAACACACAGTTAAAAATCATAAGCTAGACTAACTGTACTCAAACATTGATTTCTGCCCTCAAATTTTCTGCCACAATACTGATAACCTCAAACACTGATGTCCTCAGACCAATACCCGGACTTGTAAACTGATGCATGCATCCCTGTAGAGACACACTTTAAAAGCACATATCAAGCAAGTTAGAGCAAAACACCCCTATGGTGGGGTAGGGTTTCCCTGTCCTATCTTGTCAGGAGCTAGGGTTTCACTACGCACGCATGCGGTTTCAAACAACCTACATTCGGGTAAGCAACCTGTCCTAGTTTGGAATGGTCTCTATGGCTTCCGATATGCAACTAGGTCGATTGGTCAAGAAGGGTGCCTCGGCAAAGCGAAGGTTTGTGTTCCCATCGTGACAGAGCCTATAAACGGTTAGCCTTATGGCACACTTTTCCAAGTGCACCTTCGGCAAACCGTTCAAGAATAACAGACGGCAAACACTGTGACTTAGGCGCACTAATGCAAATGCAATGCAAAGAAACACATAAATGTAGATCAAAAAACATATCATGAGTTTCGAGTTAAGTTCTCCAAATCCCCAGCAGAGTCGCCAGAAACTGTAGACCCGACTTTCTCCGCACGCCCCCCTTTCGGAGAGGGCGCGAATTTGGTCTTACTACAGTTCGGACTCCTGTCACGGTTCTGAATCTAATCTCACAAAGTGCAATGTGAGACTGATAAACACCAAAGAGTCCAAATCTGGAAATTGGTTTTGGAAAGTTAATTTTGAATGAAAAAGCGCCAAACATGGACTACCTTGCCAGATTACAGAGTCGCCACCTAAATGTTTTATTTTTGGGAAATTTAGAAAAGCCTGACTCGTGCCAAAGGCCACGTGTCCATCATTACCAAAGTTGCCTCGGCTCGGGAACTTGGGTACGAGAGAAGAACGTCCTGAAATGAGCACCCCTGCTCGCCCGATCAAAGGATCGGCCTCTACTAAGCATGATATGTTGTTTTATAAACCTCATGTGTTCTTATTCCGTTTATTAGTCTAATTTACTATATGATGTGCACAGCATACAAGTATAGACTCAATCGCGAGAATTGGAACAAAACAACTCATGTTTGTTTTTGAAAATGATTTGAAAGTGCTACTCGCAAGTAGGCTAAAGCGCGGATTTGCCACCCTCAAGTGGGCTTAAAACATGGTTTTTCCACCTCGCAAAGTGGGCTTAAAACTCACAATCATCGAGTTGTTCCAATTCTAGCAATAAAGCCTCCATCCACAGGCATTCAAGCAGTTAAGCATATAAGCAAATAACCTCATGGCAACCATGCTATCATGGCAACACTCACACTCATGCAAGTATGCTAAAGCGTAAACACTTACAGTGTACTCCAAGCCAAAACAAAAAACTAGTTAGAAATCATGCATAATCCTAACTATATTAAAATGCCTAATGCAACACATGCAAAATGCAACTAAATAGGCACGGTTATCTAAGATGGCATATGAAGCCACAATTGATACACATATTCAAATAGGTATTGAAATACAATGCAGTTTGAATGATGCGTCGAGCTCGGTGAATGCAAGACAAATGAATGATGGACGCATGCAAAGCATAAGGTATGCTAATTGAAATATGTCCCTAAACTAACCATCGAAAGCAGTTAAGTAAAAGGGAAAAAGAAGTGGGGTTGGAAGACATGCACACACACACACACACACACGTATGCTTATTACAACATTGTGCCCTCTCGAAGGAGGGTCCGAATAATTAAGCTAAGCTACACTAAGCTAAGCTAATCAAACTAACTAATTAACTAACTTAGCTAATTAATTATTACAAACCAAATTGAATTGAATAACTAGCTAATCTAAGCTAATTAGAATATTACAAAGATGAATTGAATTAGCTAAACACATTAACTAATTAATTACAAAACCAGTAAATTAACTAGCTAAGTAAAGTTGTAAAATGGCCTCGGGGGAGGGAGATATGCATGCTCTGTGTGCTTCGCCTGAAAATGCATTGCCTTGCCATGAGTTGCCTCTGTTTGCACTCACTGTAAGCTCAGAACACTGCACAAACTTCCAGATGGCTTCTACCCCAAAATAGGAACACTTTGGACAATTTCTCCTTCAGGTGGCCGGCCGGCCACCTCAACTGGTCGGTAGGCTACCTCAACTGGCTGGCCGGCCAGTACAAGTGGTCAGCAGGCTAGTGCAAGTGGCCGGCCGGCCACTTCTCTTTACAGAATCTTGTCTTTGCTGCACAGAGAGCAACAGAGCCAAGGCAATGTATTTGGCAAGAAATGTATGTACTACCACCCTCCTCATCATATCTCAAGCTCAAAGGAGTGTGATACTTGGTTCTCAAACCGCCAATCAAGCATCTCAATGCATGATGGCTCGAAAACCAAGCTTGTACAAGCTTAGTGAATGCGCACGTAAGACTCAAAGTGCCTCCACCCTATCATGCATGATCAAGGATGTTGGTGACCAAGAAATGCAACACGTTTCATCACTTTGAGTATGAAACATCTCACATTTCTTGTGTTTGGATTAACGTCTGATCCAAAGACATGCAATGCAACACACATACGTTATCTTGGCATATTTTACTTGGCTCAATTCTTGTTTACTCATTTACATTACCAGAACATTCCTTAATTGGTTAAGTCCAATTGTGAAAAGTCCTCTAATTTGAAAGATGACCTAAGCTTAGAGTGCCTTGAGCATGAAGAAAGTATCATGTTATTGGTTAGTAGAAATCCTCAAGGAAGGATTAAAACCAATAGGCATGAATGCCTCAAGTTCATGCTCAAGCCAACAAGGGCTTAAGGCCACTTTCAAGGTGAATGAAAATTTGAAACAATGGAGTGCAATGACACACATTTCAGCACTGAAATAACAAACTAGGTGACTTAGAAACAATGCAAACAACTCATGTAATGCATGCTCAAAGGCTTAACTCATTAAGCTAATGAAAGGGGTTGTGCCACCACTTTACAACACAACCCTCAAAGGGCTAAACTAAATCAAAACAGACCTCAAACATGCACAAACAGTGGCCAAATCATACTGAGATTGAAGTTTACAAGGCAAGAAAACCATGCATACCAATTGGCCAACAAGCAAGGCATAAGGCTTAACTTTTAGAAGCAATGAGGGAGTAACACATGCAAGAGTATGACAATGGTATGAACTCTGAAATTACAAGCTAAATGATGCCATATCATGGAAATAACTCAAACAAAGCATGCTAGATAGCCCAAAACATAAAGCTAGCAAAGCCAACTATACCATAGCCATACAAGACAAGCCTCAAAGGACCAAGGCCATTCAAAACAGAGCTAAAGCATGCTAAAATAAGGCCAAAAATGTGCTGGAATCAAGCTAACATATGCTAGAACGATGGACTAACTCATTAGGTATTCAAGGCTATTAAACAAGATTACACTACAAGTGTAAGAAGCAAGCAATAGGTGGCCAAACCAGCCAAAAACAGAGTTAGAGTAGGTCTAAAAAGTCACAAAAACATGCTTGAATAAGCTTCAAAAAGGGAGAAGCACATGCTCACTTGATAGGCCATCAATGCATACAAACAAGATACAAGGAGAGGGGACCACCCCCCCTATTTTGAGCCTCAAAACCAACTTTCTACCATTGAAATTCCTCTGAGTTTCAGTGGTAGAAAGGCCAAACAAAGGTGATTACAAAGGCTAAGAAAGGTGGCTCAAGAGACTTTATAAGCCAAATAGCAAAAGAGGGGAAACACCCCCTAACCAAACATGGCTCCAACCAACACTTAGAGACCTTAAAAAATAGAACTTTTTAAGACTAAAACTAGCTTCAAAGTTGCATACAGAGATGGAAAAGCAATGAACTTAGAACAAAGCTTAAAAGGGTGAAATTCTTACCCTTGAAGCACAGCAAGAAGACAGCAAGCTTCTGAGCCAAAACCAAGCCAAAACAACTCCAAGGAGCTCAAACAAGGCCTCCAAGATCTGCAACACTAAGGTGAAGGTGTTTGACTAGGTGTTTTAGTGCAAATGTATGAAGAAAACTCACTTTTAAGCTCAATATAGCACAATATATATATATATATATATATATAGAGAGAGAGAGAGAGAGAGAGAGAGAGAGAGAGAGAAAGAGAGAGAATTCTAGAGCGAGAGGGAGATTTCAACTCTGAAATTTGGTCAACCCCTCTAAAGGGGGAGGGAACTCCCCTTATATAGAGCAAGCAAGCAAAAAGGCATACTTGATCCCTCCATACACGTGTATGGATGATGAGTTTCAGTGAGTCACAACTGGCTCAAAAGATCTGAAAATATCTAAAAATGAGAAAAATTGGCCGCCGGCCAGTTAAGGTGGCCTGCCGGCCACTTCCCCTAGCCAGCCGACCACTTGAAGTGGCCTACAAGAGAAGAAAGTGGCCGGCAAGGCCTTCCCCTCCCCCAGGCAAGAGGGAACAAGGTTTGGCCCAAAAACAAGGGCAAAACAAAGAGAGATAAGAGGCTCAAAGACAAAATACTTAGCCGAGACGCTCGGGCGCTCAAAATAAGCACAAACATGCGCGCAATCATCGAGTGCACAACCGATGACGTCAAAGTCTTGAGGTCGGTCAAAAATGGGGTATCTATAATGGGTGGTTGGACTGAATTGATATGGCTGTGGGTCCTCTCCAAAACTTGTTTGGTGTTGATTTGGGAGGGGGGATTGCTAATGTAGAGAGCTTAATAATCCCCCTCAGGAGGATTAGTTTGGTTAAATTTTGAATGAGATTAGAAAAATAGTGAACAAATTGAATTTATTTTATATAAAAATTTGATTTATTTATTTTTTTTATACCAAGTGCACCTATTTGTTTTAGTTTCTTCTTTTAATATAGAAATAATTTATTTACTTATTTTATATAAAAATAATTTGACAATCTCATTATTAATCATCTTTCACACTATCATCAAAACAAACATATTTTTATTTAATCCCCTCATCAATAATTTTTATATTAACAATCTTTTCACTAATCATCTTTTTATTAACAATTTTATTTAACCTAATCCATCAAACAAATGTATCCAAAGGATTCACAGCATTACTTTCTTCATGATACATATTACGCATGGTTGCGTACCAAGTTAATTTGATTAGTAGGATTTATAAGACCGACTACAGAATCTGTTTGGTTTTGAGTTTTTATATATAAGTTTTAGTTTTTCTTATTTTTATATTTTTAATAATTTTTAAAAATATATTCAATCTAAATATATTTAAAAAATAAAATAAAAATTATAAAAAATTAATATATTTTTGAATTTAGTATATGTAATTTTTTTTTTAAATATAACTACATATTTTAAAATTAGGATTAAAATCAAAAATGATATAACTTGGGTGTAGCATAAAATTTTCAAAAAAGAGATGTAGGCATTGTTTGGAAGAGATTATTTGGTTTAAAATATCTAATTCAGTTCTTACTTAGCAACTCTCAGTGTTTTCTGCTTAAAACACCTTGAGTTTGAGCGGGGGTGTGAGAATATAGAAATATATTATCCTGTGTTTATTATTCTGTGTTTTACAAATTAGAGTCCTATTAGAGGCATGATTGTGTTAGAATCCTGTTAGAAGACATAATTATAATTGTATTTGTATTTTCCTTTTGGTTTAGGATTTAGGGCTATATAATCTAAGGTCTGATTGTAACTTGAATACAATTGAATATACAGAAAAAGTTTTCAGGATTCTTACAACGTAAAGGCTGTAGCGGCCGTTCATTGCGCTACAGTACTGTCACAGCCGTTACACACAGAGACACCACACACAGGCATATATATATATATATATATATATATTATTTTTATATAAATTTTGCGTATTTTTGCTATTTTCTCTCTTTATTTTCTAGTTACGTAAATTTAAGTAAAAATTTTATCTATATATATTGAATGTCCATCTTCTAGTTCTACAGGGTTTATGTGACGCCCTCAAAAATAACAACATTAAACCCATCAATATAGACATGCATTGATATATAAAAGTTTCCACATTCTTCCATTTATCAAAGTTTCATTACAAGAAGTATTACATGTAACGACAAAAGCAAATGCCCTAAAGGCTTACAGCTTTCCAAAGTTAACACTTGGTTACAACAAAAGAGTACTAACTCATTTACACATTAAGCCCTTGGCTTGAATTTGCAACGTAATACATCAAAATAAAACGACAAAGTGTGTCCGCCTCTAGCCTCCCAAAGCTATGTCCTTGGAGGTGGCATGCTACCTGTACCTGAAAATGATATTCCTATATAGGGTGAGCCACAGCCCAGTAGAAAACATACTAAACAAATATGAACAATGACTAAAAGATTAGCAGTTTGATAGATGGCCAACACAGATACTTTCCCTTATCATATTTTACGGTTTCATGACATGCAAGTCCATATTACAGTCCATTTTTCAATTCCTTCAATTCTCAATTTACAACCAATGGCTCAGAACCTGGCCAAATAACTCATATGAGACGGTAAACTCATATCAAACACTTCCATTTCATAACAGATAAGCATACTAGCTATATCACACAACAACAGATAAAGCATACAGGCTATATCATCACTTCCACAGATATGCATATGAGCACTATCACACTTCCAATGACAAGCATATGAGCTCTGTCATCACATTACTAGATAAGCATATGAGCTCTATCTACGGAGTCCATCCCCTATCTCTTCCCAACCACATCCGGTTTAGAGGTCCATCCCTATCTTCCCCTAAACCGGCGGAGTACATCCCCTATCTCCTCCAATACAACACAATGCATATGAACAACAATTATACACATCATCAAACAATACATAAATTTAATGTATTTTTTCAATCGTCAATCTCAATTGACACATTTCCAGTGATTAGTTTCCAGTTTGCCTATCATCATGCATTGTCCACAACAATCAAGACTATTCTCTCTACCTGATAGCCCAAAGCAGTTATTTCTATACAAGAAAATATAATTGCAACATATTGGATATAAAATAACATTTCATTACTAGGGTAGTGATAAATAATCCAACTACTACCTTAACCTCCTCTTTCCAATTTCCACATTCTCAACAATTAATATTCAAATTAAATTAAGTCTTTGTAATTAGGGCATTTTCAATATACATTACAACCCTTAGGTTCCATTTTCTTTAATGTTTTAACATTAATTTCACCTTTTCATGCCGAAACATGCATCTAGGCTTTATATCGCTAAAACCCCACTTTTGGAAATTTACACAAAAGCCCCAAATTTTCACCAAATTACCAAAACCCAACCCTAACATCTCAAAATACTAAAATTTAAAGACAAGCTCATAAAAAGGAGTAGGATATCCCTACCTCAAAGTTGAACTCCAATGGAGATGAAGACCAAAACCAAAATGCTCTAAATTTTTGAAATTTTTCAGATTAAAATGTAGCCCTCGACGATCAACACAACTTTCGTAAAGGCCAAAAGTGAGCAACAACTCCTACTAGATCAATCTAAGAGAGAAGGGCCGGTTTTAGAGTGAGAAGCTCTAAAAATGGCTTTTTGGAAAAAGAGAGAGAAAAGATCTTGAAAAAGTGATCCAAAAGTCGGATCTCGGATTTTATATAAAAGTCGCCCCGCTCGAGCGTCAAACTCCCCGCTCGAGCGTCACTCACAGACTCCCGCTCGAGCGCCAATCCCCCGCTCGAGCTCCGGATGCACACTCCAGAACTCTTGCAGACAGGTCTCCGCTCGAGCATCCAACTCCCGCTGGAGCGGCACTCACTCCAATCCTGCTCGAGCGGCCAATCCCACGCTCGAGCGTCCAACACTGCACAGGAAATACTGGATGGGTGAAATTCCCGCTCGAGCGCCGAAAACCCTCGCTCGAGCGGACAGGTCAAAATCTGGGCAACTAGTTTTGGTTTCTAACTCAACCGACCTGACAAACCTGCCCAACAACATCCTATAACTCAAATACAAAGTAAGAAAGGATGTACACAAGGTAGATAATAACTACTGTCATCCGCGGACACATGTCCGGATCACTGTACAACAAGGTAAACCCGGGATCGCTATAGTTTAACTACCTTTTTACTTAATTATATTTGCATATGAACTTAATATATTTCTCTTATGTTAAATTTATTGAACAAAATTTAGATTTCATGTTACGTACTTTTACAATTATTATACATTTTGTATTTGAATTTTTTATTTATGAGACTATTGTTTTAAATATTCATTTTTTTTAACAAATCGAAAAAGTTATCCATAATTATAATTAGTAAAGTAATGAAAATTAAATAAATCAACATAGGAAAATTTTTTCAAAGCAACTTAAAACTAACATAAAAATTAGTATATATATTGGATCATTTTTTTAAAACTAAACAAAAATACCAAAAATCATTTTGAGCCTCACTAAATGTGATTCTGAAATAAAAACATGCATTCGGTATGCTTCTTAAAGTTGTGCGAAGAATTAAAAAATTCACGGCTCCAGTTGCCACAGAGTTACACAACGACAGTCTACACCCCGCAACCGGGTCTGTATTACCGCTACCATTTCAGTAAACGCCATCGTTATTTTAAAACTTTGGTTATATTTTTAAATTGAGAAAACTCTAAATTTTTTCAAACCCTAGAAATTTGAGAAAATGAAAAATGTGATTTTGAATAGGATTAAATTGTTGAATAATGTGAAAATTGGTGATTTATTAGGAGATTTTGAATTTCCTTGAGATATTAGTTATCTTGAATTTATTGGATTATTGAAATAGTAGAAATTATGAAAGATGGGATATATGTTGCGAGTAACTGATGAGTTTATAGGAATCTGCATACTAT